>CANTUR010001805.1:0-175153 GCA_947683625.1 Mallotus nudiflorus
TCACTAGGACCGAGTACGTATCGGTACGCCTATAGCTTGAGGCTATGTTACTAACTATTTGTGGATATTGGTTTGATATGATTATTTGATATGTGGGATGTGGTTTGGAGGTGTGATTGCTGGAGCTCGGTTGACCAAGTGTCTCGGGGCCAATCACACTGGCAGTCAGACTGCTGGAGCTCGGTTGTCACGACCCAAACTAGGAGTCATGACCGGCGCTAGGGAATGGGAATTCTTTCGAATCCGGAACCCGTAGCAAGCCTTAGAAAATAAAATCATACAATAATTATATAAAAGTACGACCAAATTAAAATTTTCTACATCAATATATAAAATAAATACTCCAAATCCTTTTATAAATGAATACATATTCGTGCAATGTTCAAATACAAATTCTCAGAGTATTTAATATCCAAACAAAATAATACACTTCCAATATAATAACACTACTACTGCAGTTTCTAGAATACAATTCAAAGTTCAAAATATACATTTGCATAAAATAGCCGGGACTGAAGAACACCGGCGAGGAACTCTACAACTAAGGTCTGACGATATGGAATCTCCTGAAAAAAAAATAATTGAGGGGGGTCAGACCTCACTGAGTGAATTATTATACTATATATACATGCAAACTAAACCATAACAATCAGGCATTCTTATATATATATGTATATACACACATTTCACACGAATGCCAAACTTTGCTTTTATAAATATACTAAATGTAGAAAACGTTTGTTTTAATTCATGAAGGATCCATAGAACCCTAAATAATAACAACCTCAAACAATCCCATCATCACTCTAGCCATACAGGCTCACTTGATTCCAAATAGAACACTTATTCCAATTTGGACAACAGATTGGCCCCGAGACACTAAGTCGACCGAGCTCCAGCAGTCTGGCTGTCAGTGTGATTGGCCCCGAGACACTTGGTCAACCGAGCTCCAGCAATCACACTATCCATCACCTCACATCTCAATCAACCCAATAGATCATTCAATTCACTTATGGACAGTAGACTGGCCCCGAGACACTAAGTCAACCGAGCTCCAGCAGTCTGACTGTCAGTGTGATTGGCCCCGAGACACTTAGTCAACCGAGCTCCAGCAATCACACTATCTAACATACCATTAATCTAGTCAAATCAATTAAATCAATTATAATCACCAAATTTTAACTCTCACTCAATCCTTATCTATCGTACCGGTACGTACACGGTCCTAGTGCTGCCCACTAGGAAGCACGTTCTATTGATATCCTTCACTTCGAATAAATCATTCATTCGAAAAAATAATTAATGTAGAACAATATTCATAATAGTAAAACCAACCATATATATATATACCAAAAATATACCTAAAATATACCCAGTATATTTCAGGTATATATATATATATATAGTCAAATAAAATATGAAATAAACTAAAGATAAATCATTAATATAGTTAAAAACAATTTAAATGAGTAACAATAATATAACATGCATTATCTTAAAAATATACTTAAATATGCAAAAGATATACCCTAAGTACTCAAATCATTTAATAAACCATTTATGTCTAAATATTCATTTAAATACGTTTTTGTGTTTAACATATATTCACAAATATACTAAAAATAAACCCGATTATCTATCATGCATATATCCAAAAATAAACCCTAAATATACCACTAATGTGTTAGGTTTAATTTAATAATAAAACATTTATTTATTCGGAAATAAATAAAAAAATATACCAAAAATAACTTAAAAATAATTTAAGTGTAGGTTTATAATTTAACATGCAATTAATTAAGAATAAACCTAAAATCTACTGAAATTATACCTAAAGTATACTAATCATTTAATAAAATAATTATGTCTAAGTGTACATTTTAAAACATGTGTATATTACTCAAATGTATTAAACCTAAACCTAATTGTTTAATGTGCATATATCAAACTAACATGCCTAATTATTTATTATGCATATATATAAAATGCAACCCTAGATATACCAGAAATATTATAATTTAAATCTTTTTTTTTTTTTAAACATACAATGAAAATGAAAAATTCTAAATAATGCACCCTATATGCAATGCATATATATACAGTATAATAACTCACTGATGTGCGCTTCTCGAGATATATTCAACGGGCCTGGTCCGTTAGGCCTCGGTTCCGGCGCAGCTAGACAACAAATGACAACATGAAATCAGAATAAATTTAACAAAAATTCTAAAGACTCGATCTAGAATTTTAGACACAGCTTTAGAATAGGAATTTGACCGGACATCACGTTTTACGAGAATTCTACCGAAAATCCGGCAGAACCTCCCCTGTAAAACGGACATCTCTCTACTCAAAGAGTAGAGCCGGTCCTGCAAAGAAATACACTTTGGAATAACACACAGGATTACAATTAAAATCCCTCGGTCGGACTCCAAACTACAATTCACCGACCGAGGTTCACAATACACAGAATATTTATAAAATACCGAAAATGCCCTTATATAATAAAAATACATTTTATAAATCCAAATTACGTAATTAACCCTAAAACATACTAAAAATCAATAAAAACCCATTTATTTAGAAAAATAGTATATTATATATAATTTGAAAATAATTTACGAAAAATAGTTTTAATTAGTTAAAAATACTAAAAATTTGTAGAAATCATTTTATACCCTAAATAACTATTAAAACCAATTTAATTACATTTTTAACCAATTTAGTGTAAAATTACCAAAATACCCCTATATATATATATTCACTATAAATGTTCAAAAATTCACCAAAAATTATATAATTACTCAAAAAATTAATTTATCAACATATAATTCGATAATATCAATAAATATACACAATTTACCAATTTATTTCAATTAAACACATAATTAACCCTATTTTTCAAAATTACCTAAACTTAATAAATTCCAAATAAATACATAAAAATTCACAAAAATTACAAATAAATTTCTATAATTCATTTCAACTCCTATAATCACCATAAAACACAATTTCATAATTTAATTAATTAATTTTCGAAAATTCATTAAATAATATTAAAATAATAAAAAAAATTCACCAAAATTAAAATAAATTCCAAAAATTATAACAAAAATATATTCATGAAGCTCAAGCTATAAGGATCATCATTTGCAAAGGGAGTTTGCTTGAATCAATAAAAATCAACCTAAAAAAAAATAAAAACCCTAAAAGCTCAAAAATAAAAATTTAACAAAACTTACAAACGAGATGGTTTGAGCTCAATCTGAGCTTAGAAATAGAGTTCTCATAACTCAAGGAATCCAAAGAACCCAAGAACTCAAGCAAAGGTGGCCGGATCCTCGCCGGAGTTACTGTAGCAGTAGGTGAAGAATTCAGTTTTTCTAGCGATTTCAAGGCTTCTGGACGACGACAACGAGGCTAGAAGGAGGAAGTGGTCGGTTGGAAGTGATGGAGGCACACCGATGAGCTTGGATCGAGATGTTGCGGGAGGTAGGATGGTCACAGAAGCTTCTGCATTATTTTGCTAAATGTTTTTTGAATGTGTGCTGTGTTGTTTGTATGTTTATATGTATATTTGTTGATGTGTGTGTGTTGGTGTGTATATGTGCACGTGAATGTGTGTGTTTATATGTATATGTGTGTTGTTTGTTTGTTTGTGTATATATTTTAATAATAAACTATATAATATAATATAATAATAATATTTTATAATAAAATAATCTCAACCACTCATTATAATATATATATATATAGGTACACACATGACACACACATGCATAATAATATACACAATATAAAATTATCAATAATTAAAATTTATACTATTAATAAAATAATTGGATAATAAGAATAATATTCATAATAATATTAAACAATAAAATAATACTAATGATAATATTAATGAAAATAATAACCATGATAATAATAACACATAACACATTTGAAAATAACAATAATATAAACAATATTTATGAAATAATTTTATGTAAATCAATAAAAATAAAATAATGTTAGTACTAAAAAAAATAATATTAAAATAACCATGCACTAAATTAACGTTATTAAAATAATAGTATTTAAAAATAATAAATATACATAATTAAATTTAAACGTCCAAAACAATAAATTTCAAAATAATATATTTACGTAGAAAATTCAATTAAATATAAAATAATAATAATTAATCACAAAATAGTAAAATAATTAAATTAAATTTTTAAAAATTTATTAACACTGCATATCTCAAAATATAATAAAATAATTTAAAAATTAGGGTTATTACATCGGTTGACTTAGTGTCTCGGGGCCAGTCTACTGTCTAAATGGATTAAGTGGATATATTTGGAATAAGTGAGCCTGTATGGCTAGAGTGTTGTCTAACACTATCTGAGGTTTTCGATATCATAGGGTTCTATGTGATCCTTCATAAAAGATGATTTTCAATAAAATATACAAAATGAATTTTATTGCATCTGTGTGTATTTGCCTGTATATATATTAGATATATATATATACTGTTGATTGTATGCATTATCACTTAGTGTGTATGTATATATATATTATAGTAATTCACTCAGTGAGGTCTGACTCCCCTCCGTTAACTATTTTTCAGGAGAGTCAACTTCTTCAGACCTCAGTAGCAGGTCGATACGCCGGATTTCTTCCACCCCGGCTTCTTTGTGTAAATCATTTACTTGAGTCTTATTTTATAATCTAGATACTGCAGTAGTTGTGAATTAAAGTATTGGATTTCATGTATTTTATTTTAAAGAGATGTGTTATATTGAAACTGGATTTGTATTAAAGATTTTATATATATATGTGATGAGATTAGATTCAAATCCAGTGATGAAAATGTTATTATGATATTTATGATTTTTATTTCCGCTGTAAAAATTTGATATTGTACTATTACTATTGCATGATTTATTTTATTTTTAGGCTTGCTACAGGTTCCGGATTCGAAAGAATTCCCGTTCCCTAGCGCCGGTCATGGCCCCTGTTTTGGGTCATGATAATATTAAAAATATACCTAAAATATAGTTTAAGCATTTAATGATACAATTATGCAAAATTATACATTTAAAACATATAATTCTAAAACATGCAATCTAAATGCAATGTATATATAAAATAACAACTCATAGGGATGCGCTCCACGATACTGGTCCGACGGGCCTGGTTCGCTAGGTCTCGATCTCAGCGTAACTAAACAATAACAAATGATCACGAAATTAGAGTACATCTAACTTAACTTCTAGAGACTCGATCTAGAATTATAAAATACAGATAAACACAAAATTAGAATTAGACCCGATGTCACGTTTTACGAGATTTCTACCAAAAATTCAACAGAACCTCCCTTGTAAAACGGACATCTCTCTACTAAAAAGTAAAGTCGGTCTTGCAAGAAAAATACACTTCTAATGTAGAAATTCTCACAACCCTCGGTTGGGATCCCAAACTACAAAATTCTCCAACCGAGGTTCAAAATTCACATAATATATTAAAATATATTAAAAATCAATAATTACCATAAATACCCTCAAAATATCAAAATATTACATATTTAACATTAAAACACCAAAAATAATTAGTTTCCCAATAATTACTTAAAAATCCTAAATAATAATATAATATTATTAAAATCAAATTTTCTTGATAATTCAATATAATTTAATAAAACTCACTTTACCAATCCAAATAGCTTAATTAGTCCAAATACATTTTAAAAATTACTAAAAATCCATTTTATTACAAAAATAGTAATAATATATTATTTGAAAACAATTTATAAAAATTATCATTAATTAATTAAAAATAGTAAATAGTTTTTAAAAATCATTTTTATAACTCAAATAATATTAAAACCAATTAAACATAATATTTAACTAAAATTATCACCAAATTAGACAATTAACCCTAATATTCAAAAATTACACATAATATACTAATATTACTAAAAAATTCAATAAAAATTATATAAATACATACAAATTATTTTCTCAACATATATCTCATTATTATCAACAAAAACATATAATTAACCAATAATTTCTACCAAAATATATTTTTAACCTAATTTTTCAAAGTTGACATAAACTTAAAATAATTATAAAAATTACATAAAAATAAAAAAAAATTATAAAATCAACTCTAAAATTAATAATAATTAATAATAACACCAAAAATCACAGTTTCATTATTTATATAATTAATTTATGAAAATTAATTAAATAATAATAAAATATTCAAAAGTTCACCAAAAATCAAATAAATTCTAAAAATCAAAACAAAAATATATAAATGTAGATTGAGCTTCCAGGAACAACCTTTGTTAAGGAAGATTGACTGAATCAAGCTAAATCAACCTAAAAAAATTTGTGAAACCCTAAAGCTCAAAACTAAAAATTCAAGAAAATGCAAAGAAGAACCTGTGGCGATCGTTGATTATCAAGTTCGACAGTTGCGTTCGAAACAAATTCCGATGGTCAAGGTTCTGTGGCGTAGCAACAGAGTTAAGGAGCATACGTGGGAGACTGAAGCTGAGATGCGAGCTTCTTACCCGTATCTCTTTCCTTCCTGATCCTGTAATCTTTTCTTTCTGGAATTCGGGGACGAATTCTTGTAAGGAGGGAAGACTGTAATATCCCGTGTTTTTAAATATTTTAATACTGCATCGGGATATGCAGTGTTAATAATTTTTAAATATGATATTGATATTTCATGAGCTTTCATTTAATTTAAATTGAATTTTAATTGTTTATTATTATTTTAAGTGCTTTACGTAAAATTTTCTCGGGACTTGCATTTTCGGTGAAATTTTCACGTAAATAATTTACTATTAATTATTTTAAATAGATTTACGGACTTGCATGAACTCATACATATTTTTAAAATACTAAACACTGTATATATGTGTACGTATTTATCTAATTAGGGTTTAATTAATATTACCCTAATATTTTATTATTTTTTTATTAATTTTATTTTTATTTAATTATTTTATTTATTATTAAATTTTAAATTATTATAATAATGTGTGGTGTGTGATTTTTCCAAGTATTATATTAATATACTATATTAAAATATATATATATATTATTATTTTTCTTTTTTTTTTTCTTTCTTTTCTTTTTCTTTTTCTTTTCTTTTCTTTTCTTTTCCTTTTTCTTTTCTTCTTCTTCCTCCTTTCTTCCCGAAACCCGTCCTCCATCAACCCTCACCGCTGCAAATCCCGACCACCTACCGTTGGTGTGCCGCCAGCAGCTCTGCCCTTCCCAGCCAGCTGCTCCGCTGCCCCTAGTCTCCTTCCCCGGCGCCGACCAACTCCCTTCTTCCATTTTGGCCGAAAATCCCATTTTCTTCACAACTTACTATTCCGGCCACCAAACTTCACGTTTCTGGTGTCTTTGGAATCCTCTAGCAACAGTAATCATGATTCTAGCTTTGGTTTGAGCTTAAATGGCCTTGAATTTCTTGTTTTTTCGATTTTTCTCAATTTGGCCGAATTAGGTTTTTGATTTTTTTTTGAATTTTTGTTGTTGATTCATGAAAAGTCCCTTAACAAATTTTGATTATAGTAGCTTAATATACATGTATGAATTTTTGTGGAATTTTTGGGAATTATTTGGATTTTTGGGTATTTTTGAATATTTTAATATTATTTTCTAATTTTCGGAAATTAATTAATTAAATTAGTAAATTGTGTTTTATAATAATTATAGGTGTTGAAATGAATTATAGAAAATTATTTGGAATTTTTATGAATTTATATGTATTTATTTGGAATTTGTTTAGGTTTATGTAATTTTGGAAAATTAGGTTAATTGTGTTTTTAATTGAAATTAATTATTTAATTGAGTTTATTATGATATTATTGATAAATATGTTGAGAAAATTAATTTTGAGCAATTATTGGTGAATTTTTGGAGTAATTTTAGTATATTTATATATATAGGGGTATTTTGGCTACTTTTACACAAAATTAGCTAAAAATGTAATTTAATTGGTTTTAATAGTTATTTAAGGTGTAAAAATGATTTCTACAAATTATTTAGTATTTTTAATTAATTAAAACTAATTTTTGTGAATTATTTTTAATTATATATATAATATACGATTTTACTAATAAAATGAGTTTTTATCGGTTTTTATAGTGTTTTAAGGTTAATTATGTAATTTTTGCTTATAAAATGAATTTCTATGTTATAAGGGTATTTTTGGTATTTCTAAAATTATTCTGTGATTGTGGACCCCGGTCGGTAGACTGTAGTTTAGAGTCCGACCGAGGGGTTGTGGATGAGTTGTTGTGCCTATTTTTCAAAGTGTGTTTCTTTGCAGGGTCGGCTCTACTCTTTGAGTAGAGAGATGTCCGTTTTACAGGGGAGGTTCTGTCGAATTTTTGATAGAATTCTCGTAAAACGTGATGTCCGGTCGAACCCTAATTTTGATTATGTGTTTAATATTCTAGATCGAGTTCTAGGATTTTCTATTATGTTTATTCTGATTTTTGTCATTATTGTTTGTTTAGTTGCGCCGAGACCGAGGCCTAGTGGACCAGGCCCGTCGGATCCATCTCGTGAAACGCACTAAGTGAGTTACTATTTTATATATATATGCGTTAGGATGCATGATTTAGAAACATATGTTTGATTTTGATTAAATATGCATAAATAACGTGATTAGTATTTAAGTATATTTTTGGTATATATTAAATTATATGCATGTTTTATTAATAAATTATATTTAAAATGTTTTTAATTATATTTCTAGCTTAATTTATAATTTGATTGGATTTATTTGACGTATATATACTCAAAATATACCTGGTTTATTTTTGGTATATTTTCAGTATATATATGTGGTTTATATTGTTATTTTATTTTATTTAAATTCATGCATCATTTAATTATGAATGAATGTTTTATATTATTAATGAAGGATATCAATAGAACGTGCTACCTAGTGGGCAGCACTAGGACCGAGTACGTACCGGTATGCTTATAGCATTTAGGCTATATTACTAACCATTTATGGATATTGATTAGATATGATTATTTGATGTCTGAGATATGGTTTGGAGGTGTGATTGCTGGAGCTCGATTGACCAAGTGTCTCGGGGCCAATCACACTGACAGTCAGACTGCTAGAGCTCGGTTGACTTAGTGTCTCGGGGCCAGTCTACTGTCTAAATGGATTAAGTGGATATATTTGGATTAAGTGAGCCTGAATGGCTAGAGTGTTATCTAACATTGTTTGAGGTTGCGATATCATAGGGTTCTATTTGATCCTTCATGAACTGTGATTTTTAATAAAAATATATAAAATGATTTTACTGCATCTGTGTGTATTGCCTATATATATACATATTAGATATATACTGTTGATTGTATGCATTGTCATTTAGTATGCATGTATATATATTATAGTAATTCACTCAGTGAGGTCTGACTCCCCTCCGTTGACTAATTTTTCAGGAGAGTCATCATCTTCAGACCTCAGTAGCAGGCTTGTACGCCGGATTTCTTCCGCCCCGACTTCTTTGTGTAAACTGCTTCCCTGAGTCTTGAGTTTTATTTTATCTAGACACTGTAGTAGTCATTAAATTATTAAAGGGATGTTGTATTATATTTGAACTAGAATTGTATTAAAAGATTTTATATATATATGTGATGATGAGGATTTGATTTAAATCTAGTTGGTGCATATGTTATTATTATATTTATGACTTTTATTTCCGCTGCATTATATATTGTTATTATTACTATTGCATGTTTATTTTATTTTTAGGCTTGCTATGGGTTCCGGATTCGAAAGAATTCACGTTCCCTAGCGCAGGTCATGGCCCCTGTTTTGGGTCATGACATTTAGAGCTTAAACTGAAGCTAGGATCGAGTTCACCGAAGCTTAAGGAGCTTAGGGACACTGGAAAAGCTCAAAATGGTGGCCGGATAAAGGAGAACGACCAGAAGATCAACTATTGGCTTCTCTTGCTACACAAGCTGCTACCGGTGTTGGGGAAGGAGGAGGAGAGCGACGGAGCTACTAATGGAGCTGGGAGGCCGGATGGCACACCGACAGTAGGAAAACAGTGATCACAAGCGATGGTGGATGGTGGTTCAGGTGGGTTTCGGGGAAGATGAGTTTGTGTGTGTGTGTGTTTTATGTTTAATGTATATATATTAATATATACATATATACACACATATATATTAATATATATACATATATACACACATCAATAACACACACATAAAATAATACTAACCCTAATATGTGTGTGTGTGTGTGTGTGTGTGTATAATAACACATATATTAATCATGCAAATAATGTAATAATAATAATAATAATAATAATGATGATGATGATGATGATGATGATGATGATTATAAAAATAAACATCATTTTAAAAATAAAATAACATTAGTACTTAAATAATATTATTAAAATAATTATTTTCAAAATAGTAAATATAACGTAAATAAATTTCCAAAATAATAAGTTTTAAAATAAATGTTTACATAGAAAATTATGATCAAACATAAAATAATAAATATTAACCATAACATAATAAAATAATCAATTATAATTTTAGATTTTATTAACACTGCATATCCTGTTTTAAATTAAAATAATTTTAAAACTAGGATTATTACAGGTTTGTAATAACTTTTATTAAATAATTAAGCTATTTGAGTATATAAAAGTGAATTTTACTATTATATGTGGAATTATTGAAAAATTTGATTTTTATTAATATTATATTATTATTTGAGATTTTATTTAATTATTGTATTAAAATAATTATAGTTAGTGATTTAATAATCAAATATATTATATTTTGGGATTTTATAAATATTTATGTGAATTTATTATATTATATTGATTTTTGGTGAATTGTGAATCTCGGTTGGAAATTTGTGCAGTTTGGGGTTCTAACCCGAGGTGTTGAGCTTTGTGGTTTTAGAAGTGTGTTTTCTTTGCAAGATTGGCTCTACTATTAGTAGAGAGATGTTTATTTTACAGAGGTGGTTCTGTCGAATTTTTGATAGAATTCTCGTAAAACATGACGTCGAGTCGATCCTGAATTTCTATATTTTTCTGAGTTTTAGATTCCTAGATCGAGTCTTTCTTTAGAATTCTTAGAAGTATAAGTTAGAGATTTATTATGATTATGATTATTATTTATTTTACTAGTTGCGCCGAGACTGAGGCCTATCGTACCAGGCTCATCAAGCCAGTCTCGAGGAGCATAAACTTGTGAGTTATTATTTTATATATACATTTCATATAGTTCATGATTATAAATAAATATGTTTTGATATGAATTATTTCATTAAATGGTTTAGCATATTTTTTTAGTATATTTTGTTATATTTATGGTTGATTTTGGTTATATGTAGCATATATATATTTGAAATATATTTAGTACATTTTTGGTATATATATGGTATATTTATATGTTATGAATGTCATTTATTTTTAAATATGCATTTTTTTATTTTCCATAAATATACAATTTTATTCAAAGGATATCAATAGAACGTGCTATCTAATGGGCTGCACTAGAACTGTATATGTATAGGTTCGTTAGACTTTAGGATCGATATTGTGAGAATTATTTGAGGTGCATTTGATTGATTAATTATTGAGATTTGATGTGAGTGAATAGTGTGGTTACTGGAGCTCGGTTGACCTAGTGTCTCGGGGCCAATCACACTGACAATGAGGCTGCTAGAGCTCAGTTGATTTAGTGTCTCAGGGCTAGTCTACTATCCAACATGAAATAAGAGAATTTATTTGGAATTAAGTAAGCCTACATGACTAGTGAGAAATTTGTTTAAAGTTGCGATTGTTTTAGGGTTTTATTTGATCCTTCATTTAAATAATGTTTTTTGCATTTGATATATATATATATATATATATATATATATATATATATATATATACTGATGCCTGACTATATGTGTTTTAGATTGCATGTATATATATTATAATAATTCACTCAGTGAGGTCTGATTTCCCTCAATATTTTTTTAGGAGATTCCTCATCATCAGACCTTAGTAGTAGACCTCTACACCAAACTTCTTCAACCCCAGCTAGATTATGTAAATTATTTATCTGAACTTTATTATGTTTTAGAAAACTACAGTAATAGTGCTTTGTATATGTAGAATGTTGTTTTAGTAAGAGAACTTTCTCTGAATATTGAATGAAAATATTTTTATTTTATGATATGACAGTTAAGTATTTATTTTTATATTAATTTAAGTTTTAATTCTAGTGTATTTTTATTTATTTATTGCACGTGTTTTTATTTTTAAGGCTTGCTACGAGTTCCGGATTTAAAAGAATTCTCGTTTTCTAGCACCGGTCATGACTCCCAGTTTGGGTCGTGACAAGGAGGCATCTGAGTCAACCACCCATGTTTGATCTTAATATGTGAGATTAATGATTTTATCATCCACGATAACTTCAACTTTGTCTTCAGCTATTGTAGTGTTTGCTTATGGAGCTTTTGTTAGTTGATTCCTTGATTGCTCAGCTTTCCATCTCCTGTAATCCTAGTTTAAATGTCCAAGCTAGCCATAGTGATGGCAAGTGACGTTTTTCTTTAACCGAGATTTTTATATGCCCCTTTATTAATTTTGATGAAATATGCTTTTGCTTCTTCCAAGCCGTTCTTATTTTTTTGACACAAGAGCTTTAAACATTTCACCATTTTTCGTTCATCTGGATTCTTCATTGAACAATCTGTCCTTTACCATCTCCAAGGTCATCTTTCCATCAAAAGCTGAATTTGTAACGGATACAAAAAATGTATCCCAATTTTTTTTCAAATATATCAGTAAAAATGTTGTCAATTGGTTGTCATCAAATCTACAGTTCATTGTTGACAATTAATATGCAACACCTTCAATTTTCTTATGTTCTGACATGCTGCTGCCATCTTTGTATTTCAAAGTAATGAGGCAGCGTATTGAATTAGTTACATTTTGTGCACTTGATTGCGCATACGTTTTCTCTAATTTTTCCCATAACTTGTAGGCATCAGTTTTTTGGCAATGCTTTGTATAATGTTTCTATCAATCCACTATCTGATTTAGTCTGCACACTTTTGTTGAGCACTTCCCATTCTTCCTTTTTCATGTCTGCCGACTTGCCAACAACAACACCATTGGCAGTTTTGATAGGTTGCCATAGATCTTCCATGTATAAAAGATCCTTTATCATTGACTTCCAAACTAAATAATTCATTGGAGTTAGTTTGAATATGCTGCCTTTATTTTCCATTCAAATAGAAAAATTTTTAACCAACCAAGCTCTGACACCACTTTGTTGGGGTAAATTTAATTTTTCTACTAGATAATAAATGAGATTTAAAAATAAATAAGAGCGGTGAAATGTACACAATAATGTAAAGGCAACTTAGCCTGCCAAATTAAAAAAATAAAAATTTATAAGGTGGTCAAATAAGCCAATGAGTAAATAAAATAGGTGGTAAAAAATCTACTGTATAAATAGAAAAAAATAAATAGGACACCAATAAGTTTTTACATGGAAACTTTATAAAAGGAAAAACTACGGGACCTAGTCCATTTAAATCCTCCACCATAAAAATAATGGGATTACACATTACAACCCTTAATTTGTGGTTCACCCTCACATATTGGCTCTCTCAAAAAAAAATTTTTTTACTTTCTTTTCCTTTATACAAAAGACAAGCTCACACACTATTGTCGCACTCACAATATTCTCTCACCATTCACTTGCACACACTCATAGCACTTGCACATGCAGCTCTCATGAAGTTTTCTCACCTAAAAACTTCCCACTTCACTCACACCACTCATTTTTCTTGCAAATGAATGGCCATATATATAGCCATTCAAAGTTGGCAATTATCAACTAAAATTTTTCAATCTTTACTGCACCAAATTCAGTGCAATAAAATTTTACCTTCTTTTTTTAAACTAAGACTCCTAACTTTAAATCTTATGGGTCCCCAATTACAGACAGGACCCACCTTCCAAAGACTTTATATACACAAATACTTAACATGAATATAAGGTTTAAAGACTTGAAAAAACTAAAATGCAAAGATATTAAATAAAATATCCACTATATTTATATACACAAACTTCAAAAAGTTAATTCCAATTTGATAGATCCACTATCAACGTAGTGTCAAAGACCCAATAAAGTTTACAGAAATGATTTTCGTCGCGGCAGCTTCAAAGCGGGCCAATTAAAAAACGGGGGAGGGGGTCTTGAATTACCAAAAAGCCAACTTCAAAAAGAATTGCCCTTCATCTAAGTAGGGGCAATTCAGTCAAAAAAAAAATATAATAATATGAACTGCTACATAGCGGCCCATGGTAAGTATCATCATTCTAAAGTTTATATATTGAGTATAATTTCTTTTTCCTTTATTTCACTTAAATAAGAAATTTTATTTTTTTAGCAATTAATTTATTGATTTAAATCATTTTTTTTATACCAATACAAATGGGATAGGAGACTCTTCCAGCAATATTTGTGACTGAGGAATTTGACCATTAAACTCAATGCAAATATTTAAATCGTATTTGATTAAATATAAACTATTTATACTAAAATTGAAAAAAAATTAAAAATAGAGTCAAAGATTTGAACAGCAAGAGAAAAAAATTTTGCACCATGTCTATAATTATTTTGTAGAAACTTTTTTTCTTCTTTTCATCTTTGAATGGCTAAATATATATAATTGAACCAAACCATATACATGCAGCAGAAAAGGAGATAGATTAGGTAGAACGCAATGCATGCAAGTGGCCTGAGTTCCTAACACATGTAATAATTTGCATCCAGTGGGGGAATCAAATAAGGAATCATATACTAACTACGGTCTATTTAATTTTAATTAAACAATTCATAAGCTTGTTATGCATACAGAAACTTTGGTCTAAGAATAATATATAAGAAAAGAATAACTATACCAATGATTAAAGGAGAGAGAATCAAGCTCCATACAAAATGATGCTTTTATTTTCTTCGCAAGCCTTTAAGATTAATGTGTCTTTCTAAAGACACCAAAATCTCACTTTCTCTAATTACAAAGCCTGCAATTGCAAGCTAAGTGCTTTCTTTGTAATGGATAAAGAGCACAAAGAATATCTTTATTTATTTATTTTTTATCTCTTTATTAAAGAAAGTTCTTCCTTTTATTGAATATCAAAAGACACATCCACGTCAATTTTTTTTTTTTTAAAAACAAAACATAAATCAATAATGTACATACATAACCTCATTGCAATTTCTTGCATGTAAGATGAGTATTCCACCTTAAATCTCTCCCTTTTTGTGCATTAAAAAAAATTAGAAATTCTTGTACTAAATTTTATAACCAAAACCCAGAAACCCCAAATATTCACTTCAACCTCTTTCTTGAACCTCACAAGAAAAACTATCAAGAAACACATAATGTCTATACAACCACAACAACAACAACCTGTTGTAGTTTATCCAAACACCGTTACCTGGCAGTCCCCGCCGGAAGCTGTTCATCACTCCCACTTAGACGGATCATTTGGTACTATTTTCTAGTTCTTGCTGTGATCATTGTTATATCAGCTACAGCTTGTTGCCTTGGCAGGATATGCAACAAGAGAAAGGCCCAAGGTCAAGGTCAAAGTCAAGGCAATAATAAACAACAAAATAATCACAGTACTGAGCATAAGAAGCAGCATCAACATCAAAATCCTGGTTTGCTTATAAAAAATGACTTCACCCAGAACATGCATATCTTCATTGTATAAATTAAAATATGATCGTAAACATAAATAATTTGCTTGCTTAATTGAACTGAACAGAATGTCTTCTATAAATGAAACTTCGCATAAGGATTGCTTGGAATGACTTCACCCAAAATAATAAACCTGAAGTGCCCTTAGGAATTCATTCATTGTTTCGACAGAGCAGTAGCAAATTAGAATGAACGAACTTCTTAAACTAGATTTGGTGAGGTGAACGAACTTCTTAAACTAGATTTGTTGAGGTTCGCCAGGCCCAAGCTACTGTGATGGGTTCTCCCTTGAAAAAATAAATTTAATATCATGTGGACCAAGTATCAGATATTAAAAGATACTACACTTGATCTTAACCAAAAGGCCGAGAAAGGTATGCTGATAAAAGCGTCTTCGCTTCCCTTTTATAATAGCTTTTTCTGCAACTTTGTTTCGTTTTTTCGATGTAGGATGACAATCAACAAGATATATTACTTTGTATGAACAAAGCAATCTTGTGCTTTACAAGTGTTTTTTGAGGTGGTAATTTATAATTGCTAGCTATATTTGCATGTCTGCTATGTAGGTTTCAGCTTTCAGCCGATGTGGGAGCTTTTAAAATAAAAAAACAGCCTTAGGTATATGGCGATAGAATTAAATCACGATGCTAAATCAAGTAGATATGGCAAAGAGTTTGTAAAATATACTGTAGGTATTATTTTATCTATATCTATCAAGGTTTTTGCTGAAAATGAACTTTTCCTTATTACATTTTGCTAAATCTATCGACATGGTTGTTATTTCAATATCTACTTTTAAAAAAAAGTGTAACGTTGGAGCCTAAAATGATGTAATTAAATTGAAGGCAACTTATATTGTCTATGTAGTACTGACAGTCTCTTACAAGAGACATATAGTATCATATACTTTTTCAATACTTGATATTTATTCGTAACAGTCATGTAATGTTATTTTCATCAAAATAAATAAATAAAATAATTTGGCACGTGTCTAACACATTTTTATTAACAATATAATATGTGTAACTTAAAGGTTGTGTTTTATTTGTTCCATTATGAATAATATTGTTTATAATCATTACTTATATAATTATATTATACAAACACAAGCATTTTAGTTATGTCATATCGTAAAATTATACTATCATATATTCAAGTCAATATTGTGTTTGTATTCAATCATTCGTGTACAATTTGTTAGAATCTAGAAACTTCTCAAACATGATGATAAAATATTTCAATCATTGGATATCATATCTTGGATCCTTTGTGTCAAAACTTTATATATACACACATACATAACATGAAAATGAGGCTCAAATACTTGCGAAAACTAAAATGCAAAGAAAACAAAGTGAAATATACAACTTCAAAATGGTTTTTGAACATTAACATGTGTCCATATTTTGGGGAGATTAAATCCAATTTGATGTTAGTACTTTGGGAGGCTAGAACAGAACCTGTAAATCTTCATTGTACCTATATTAAAATATGATTATAAACATCATGCTACTTAATTAAGCTGTGACTTCACCGAGAATCCCAATAACCTGAAGTGCCATTGGGAATCTTTTCATTGTAAAAAGAAAAGAAAGCCTTGAGCACGACAGAGCAGCAGAGCAAATTTGGATGAACCAACGACTTAAACTAGATTTGGTGGGGTGCGCCACGCCTGTGCAGTAGTGCAACGCATAGGCGACGCTCGAGAACCCCAGCAGCAAGCTACTGTAATGGGCCCTCCCCCTAAAAAAATAAATTTAATATCATGTGGACCAATGGTCCACGTATCAGATATTAAACTGATAAGAACAGATACTACACTTGATCTTAGCCAAAAGGCCGAGAAAGGTATGCTTATAAAAGCGTCTTCGCTTCCCTTTTATAATAGCTTTTTCTGCAACTTCGTTTCGTTTTTTCGATGTGGGATGAAAATCAACAAGATATATTACTTTGTATGAACAAAGCAATCTTGTGCTTTACAAGTGTTTTTGAGGTGGTAATTTATAATTGCTGAATGCAGAAGGCAAAGCAAAGGTTACATTCACACGCATGCCTGATTTTACCACAAGTTCTTGTATGCTAGATTATGTAGTAAGGAGCATAATAACTAAGATAATTGTTAGATAGATAGTTAGCACTTCGTTATCTAGGCAGAAAAAGGAAAAAAAAAAAAATTCTAAGCATCGCCTATGTTTGTTGTCAGATAAATGCTAGGTCGTTGAGAAAACAACTAATGGTCAACTATATTTGATCTATGGACAGAACGTAATTCATGTAGGATATGTGGGGCTTTTTACCAATTTGGTGTACCAAAAAAAAATTTCCCAATTTGGGGTGGATTTAAAAGTAATTCAAAATTTGGGATAATTTAAAAAATTATTACCAATTTAGAATGGTTTTTGATGAGTTGTTAGTGTATACAGGGTTCCACCACTTTAACTAGCAGAAAAACAACTATGTCAATCTGTAATATCCCGTGTTTTTAAATATTTTTATACTGCATCGGGATATGCAGTGTTAATAATTCTTACATATAATATTGATATTTTATGAGTTTGTTATTTAATTAAAGCTAATTTTAATTGTTTTATATTATTTTAAGACATTTACGTAAAATTTTCCCGGGATTTTCATTTTTGGGGAAATTTACACATAAGGAATTCAATATTAATTATTTTAAATGGATTTATAAAATTGCATGAGTCCATGCATTATTTTAATTGTCATATTAGAATATATATATACATGCACATATATTTACATAATTGATTAAATTAGGGTTTATTTCCATTAAATCATATTGTATTATATAGTTATTATTTAATTAGCATGTGTGTGTATATATATATATTGTGTATTTTAAACATGTGGTGTATGTTTTTTCCTAAATATTATATTAATATGTTCTAATAAAAAAATTATTAAAGTTATTAATATGATATATATATATATATATATATATATATATATATATATATATATATATATATATATATATAACTTTGCAAAATTACCAAACCTACCGCCGGTCTGCCTCCCGGACGTCCACCCTCTTCCTCTAGCCACTCTACCACCTGCAAACGTCTCCTCCAGCACCGATGAACTAAATTTTTGCTGTTTTGGCCGAAGTTCCCTCTTCCTCCACACCTCGCGATTCTGACCACCAAATCCCCTCTTTTCGGTGTCGTTGAACTCCTCTGAAGTCATAGAAGATGATTCCAAGCTTTATTTCAGCTTAAAACTCGATTTGGTAAGGTTTTTGTTAATTTTTCAAATTCGGCCATTTTAAATTTTTTATTTTTTTTGAGCTTCAATTGATCGATTCCTGAAAAATCCCTTAACAAATATTGGTCCTAGTAGCTTAATCTTCATGTGTGAATTTTTGTAGAATTTTTGGAATTTATTTTGATTTTTGGGTATTTTTGATTATTTTATTATTATTTTCTAATTTTCAAAAATTAATTAATTAAATTATGAAATTGTGTTTTATGGTAATTATAGGTGTTGAAATGAATTATAGAAATTTATTTGTAATTTTTGGTGATTTTTTATGTATTTATTTTGAATTTATTTAGTTTAGGTAATTTTGGAAAATTAGGTTAATTATGTGTTAAATTGAAATAAATTGGTTAATTGGGTGTATTTATTGGTATTGTTGAGAATTATGTTGAGAAAATTAATTTTGATTAATTATATAATTTTTGGTGAATTTTTGATTAATTTTAGGTAAATTTATATATATAGGGGTATTTTGGTAATCTTACACTAAATTGGCTAAAAATGTAATTTAATTGGTTTTAATAGTTATTTAGGGTATAAAAATGATTTTTACAAATTATTTATTATTTTTAACTAATTAAAACTATTTTTCACAAATTATTTTTAACTATATATATAATATACGATTTTTCTAATAAAATGAATTTTTATTGGTTTTTAGTCTGTTTTAGGGTCAATTAAGTAATTTCTATTTATAAAAATGTATTTTTATGTTATGAGGGCATTTTTTTGGTATTTTTTATAATTGTTCTGTGATTGTGGACCTCGGTCGATAAACTGTAGTTTGGAGTCCAACCGAGGGATTGTGATTGTGGTTTTGTGCCTATTTTTTGAAGTGTGTTTCTTTGCAGGGTCGGCTCTACTCTTTGAGTAGAGAGATGTTTGTTTTACAGGGGAGGTTCTGTCGGATTTTTCGATAGAATTCTCGTAAAACTTGATATCCGGTCAAATTCTGATTTTTAATTCTGTGTCTAATATTCTAGATCGAGTTTCTAGGATTTTCTGTTAGGTTTATTATGATGTCTGTTATTATTGTTTGTTTAGTTGCGCCGAGACCGAGGCCTAGTAGACCAGGCTGTCGGACCCATCTCGAGGAGTGCAATAAATAGTGAGTTGCTATTTTATATATATATGTTCTAGGGTGCATGTTTTAGAAATATGTGTTTTATTTTGATTAAATATGCATAATGATTTAGTTAGTACTTAAGTTTATTTTTAGTTTATTTTTGGTTTTTTTTTTTGTATATTTTCAAACTATATGCATGTTTTATTAATAAATCATTCTTAAAATGCTTTTAGGTATATCCTTGGTATATTCTAGTTTATTTTGTAATTTAATTGGATTTATTTGACGTATATATACTCGAAATATACCTGGTTTACTTTTGGTATATTTCTATTATATATATGGTTTTTTGTTGCTATTTTATTTAAATTCATGCATCATTTATTTTTATGAATGTATGTTTTATATTTAAAATGAAGGATATCAATAGAACGTGCTACCTAGTAGGCAGCACTATGACCGAGTACGTACTGGTACGCTGATAGCATTTAGGCTATATTACTAACCTATTTGTGGATATTGATTTGGATTTGATTATTTGAGGTGTGATGTGATTTGAAAGTGTGATTGCTAGAGCTCGGTTGACCAGTGTCTCGGGGCCAATCACACTGACAGTCAGACTGCTGGAGCTCGGTTGACTTAGTGTCTCGGGGCCAGTCTACTGTCCAAATGGAACAAGTGAATCTATTTGGAATAAGTGAGCCTGTATGGCTAGAGTGTTGTCTAACACTGTTTTGAGGTTGCGATTTTCTAGGGTTCTATTTGATCCTTCATAAACTGTGATTTTCAGTAAGATATATAAAATGATTTTATTGCATCTGTGTGTATTTGCTTGTATATATATACTTATTATATATATATATATACTATTGACTATGTGCATTGTCATTTAGTATGCATGTATATATATTATGGTAATTCACTCAGTGAGGTCTGACTCCCCTCCGTTGACTATTTTTCAGGAGAGTCATCATCTTCAGAACTCAGTAGCAGGCCCTTACGCCGGATTTCTTCTGCCCCGGCTTCTTTATGTAAACTGCTCACCTGAGTTTTATTTTTATAATCTAGACACTGCAGTAGTTGTAAATAAATTGTGGGTTTTATATATTATATTTGCGTGAGCTATGTAATTTTTTTTAAAATTTGAACTGGATCATGTACTAAAAGTGTAATATCTCGTGTTTTTAAATATTTTTACACTGTATCGGGATATGCAGTGTTAATAATTTTTGTGTATATATATTATAATGTTTTTACGAGTTGATATGTGTTTAAAATCTATTTTTATTATTGTGTCTTATTTATAGTGCTTTACGTAAAATTTTCCCGAGACTTGTATTTTCGGAGAAATTTTCACGTAAATAATTTATTATTAATTATTTTAAATATATTTTCGGACTTGCATGAACTCATACGTATTTTTAAATTACTAAACACCGTGTATGTGTGCAATATTTATTTAATTAAGGTTTAATATATGTTACCCTAATATTTTATTATTTGTTTATTAATATATTGTTATTTAATTATTTTTATTTATTATTAAATTATTAAAATATTAAATTATATGTGTGGATGTGAAATTTTTTCAAATATTTTATTAAAATTTTTATTCTTTTTCTTTTTCTTTTTCTTTTCTTTTTTTTTCTTCTTCTTCTTCTCCTTCCCCGCGCCCGACCACTCCCTCACCACCAACCACCGTCTGTCACGCCGTTCCCCTACCGTCGGTGTGTAATATCCCGTATTTTTAAAATATTTTTACACTGTGCCGAGATATGCAGTGTTAATAATTTTTGTATATTATATGATATTTTTACAAGTTAATATGTATTTAAAACCTATTTTCATTATTGTGTATTATTTTCAGTGTTTTACGTAAAATTTTCCTGGGACTTGCATTTTCGGGGAAATTTTCACGTAAACAATGTATTATTAATTATATTAAATATATTTTCGGACTTGCATGAACTCATGCGTATTTTTAAAATACTAAATAAAGCCTATGTGTGTGTATATTTATTTAATTAGGGTTTAATATATATTACCCTAATATTTTATTAATTGTTTATTTATTTATTGTTATTTAATTATTTTATTTAATATTAAATTATTAAAATTTATTTTTTTTATTATTATTATTTTTATTATTATTTTAATATTATTTTATTTTATTTTTTTTCTTTTCTTTTTCTTTTCTTTTTCTTTCTTCTTCTTTCCTCCCGCGCGCCCGACCACCATTCTTCCTTCCCTCCCGCTGCAACTCCGGCCACCTACCGTCGGTGTGCCTCCCGGCTTGCCACCGCCGTTCCTAGCCGTCCCCCGCCGCCAGCAGCTCCCTTCTCAGGCACCGGCGAGATAGTTTTCCTCTTTTGGCCGAAAATCGACCCTTCGCCGTTTCTCCCTCCTCCGGCCACCGTTTTCGACACCGCCAGTCTCTTTCTTCTCCTTGAGCTCCAGTGAGTGTGATTCTAGCTTTGGTTTGAGCTAAAATGGTTTAGAATTGCTTAGGTTTTGAATTTTCAATTTCAGCCTATTAGGGTTTTTGATTTTTTTGAGCTTCGAATTGGATGATTCATGAAAACTCCCTTCACAAATGTTGATCCTAGTAGCTTAATCTACATGTATGAATTTTTGTAGAATTTTTGGAGATTTTTTGGATTTTTGGGTATTTTTGAATATTTTAATATTATTTTCTAATTTTCGGAAATTAATTATTTAAATTATGAAATTGGATTTTATGGTTAAATTAGGTGTTGAAATGAATTATAGGAATTTATTTGGAATTTTTATGAATTTCTAAGTATTTATTTTGAATTATTGAAGTTTATGTGATTTTGAGAAATTAGGGTTAAATGTGTTTTTATTTGAATTTAATTGGTTAATTGAGTTTAATTATTGATATTAATGATAAATATGTTGAGAAAATTAATTTTGGATAATTGTATAATTTTTGGTGAATTTTTTGAAGTAATTTAAGTATATTTATATATATAGGGGTATTTTGGTAATTTTACCCTAAATTGGCTAAAAATGTAATTTAATTGGTTTTAATAGTTATTTAAGGTATAAAAATGATTTCTACAAATTATTTGGTATTTTTAACTAATTAAAACTATTTTTCGGGAATTATTTTCAATTATATATATAATATACGGTTTTTCTAATAAAATGAGTTTTTATCGATTTTTACAGTGTTTAAAGGTTAATTATGTAATTTCTACATATAAAATGAATTTCTATGTTATAAGGATATTTTTGGTATATCTGGAATTGTTCTGTATTTATGGACCCCGATCGGTAGATTGTAGTCTGGAGTCCGACCGAGGGGTTGTGGATTGTGTTGAGCTTATTTTTCGAAGTGTATTTCTTTGCAGGGTCGGCTCTACTCTTTTGAGTAGAGAGATGTCCGTTTTACAGGGGAGGTTCTGCCGAATTTTTGGTAGAATTCTCGTAAAACGTGATGTCCAATCGAACCCTAATTTCCGATTCTGTGTTTAATACTCTATACTGAATTCTAGGATTTCTGTTAGGGTTTATTCTGATGTCTATTATTTATTGTTTGTTTAGTTGCACCAAGACCGAGGGCTAGTGGACCAGGCTCGTCGGACCTGTCTCGTGGAGCGCATTAGGTGAGTTACTATACTATATATATATACTTAGGATGCATGATTTAGAAATGCATGTTTTATGTTGATTAAATATGCATAAATAATTTGATTATTTCTTAACTTTATATTAAGTATATTCTTGGTTTATTTTTGGTATATATTAAATTATATACATGCTTTGTAAATAAAAATACTTAAAATGTTTTTAAATATATTTCCAGCTTAATTTATAATTTGATTGAATGCATTTGACGTATATATACTCGAAATATACCTAGTTTACTTTTGGTATATTTCCCGTATATATATGGTTTATATTGTTATTTTATTTAAATTCATGCATCATTTATTGTGAATAAATGTTTTATATTTAATGATGAAGGATATCAATAGAACGTGCTACCTAGTGGGCAGCACTAGGACCGAGTACGTACCGGTACGCCTATAGCTTTAGGCTATGTTACTAACTATTTGTGGATATTGATTTGATATGATTATTGATATGTGTGAGATGTGGTTTGGGTGTGATTGCTGGAGCTCGGTTGACCAAGTGTCTCGGGGCCAATCACACTGGCAGTTAGACTGCTGGAGCTCGGTTGACTTAGTGTCTCGGGGCCAGTCTACTGTCTAAATGGATTAAGTGGATATATTTGGAATAAGTGAGCCTGTATGGCTAGAGTGTTATTTAACACTATTTTCTGAGGTCGCGATATTCTAGGGTTCTATGTGATCCTTCATAAAAGATGATTTTCAATAAAAATATATAAAAGGAATTTTCCTGCATCTGTGTGAATTTGCATGTATATATTTACATATTATATATATACTGTTGACTGTATGCATTATCACTTAGTGTGTATGTATATATATTATAGTAATTCACTCAGTGAGGTCTGACTCCCCTCCGTTGACTATTTTTCAGGAGAGTCAACTTCTTCAGACCTCAGTAGCAGGTCGATACGCCGGATTTCTTCCGCCCCGGCTTCTTTGTGTAAATTATCTACTTGAGTCTTATTTATTTTATCTAGACACTGCAGTAGTTATGAATTAAAGTATTGGATTTCATGTATTTTATTTTAAAGAGATGTATTATATTGAAATTGGATTTGTACTAAAAGATTATATATATATGTGATGAGATTTGATTCAAATCCAGTGGTGAAAATGCTATCATTATATTTATGATTTTTATTTCCGTTGCATATAATATTATATATTGTTATTATTGCATGATTTATTTTATTTTTAGGCTTGCTACGGGTTCCGGATTCGAAAGAATTCCCGTTCCCTAGCGCCGGTCATGGCCCCTGTTTTAGGTCCTTCCCCGGTGCCGGCAGCCTCTTTTCTTCTTTTGGCCGAAACTTCTTCTCCTCGCCGTCGACGACGATTCCGGCCACCATTTTCGACACCGCCGGTCTCTTTCTTCTCCTTGAGCTCCGGTGAGTGTGATTCTAGCTTTGGTTTGAGCTTAAATGGTCTAGATTTGCTTAGTTTTGAATTTTCCCAATTCGGCCATATTAGGGTTTTTGATTTTTTTGAGCTTCGAATTGTTTGATTCATGAAAACTCTCTTCACAAATGTTGATCCTAGTAGCTTAATCTACATGTATGAATTTTTATGGAATTTTTGGAGATTATTTTGATTTTTGGGTATTTTTGAATATTTTAATATTATTTTCTAATTTTCGGAAATTAATTATTTAAATTATGAAATTGTGTTTTATGGTTAAATTAGGTGTTGAAATGAATTATAGGAATTTATTTGGAATTTTTATGAATTTCTAAGTATTTATTTTGAATTATTGAAGTTTATGTAAATTTGGGAAATTAGGGTTAATTATGTTTTTAATTGAATTTAATTGGATAATTGAGTTTAATTATTTATATTATTGATAAATATGTTGAGAAAATTAATTTTTGGATAATTATACTATTTTTGGTGAATTTTTGAAGTAATTTTAGTATATTTATATATATAAGGGCATTTTGGTAATTTTATCCTAAATTGGCTAAAAATGAAATTTAATTGGTTTTAATAGTTATTTAAGGTATAAAAATGATTTCTACAAATTATTTAGTATTTTTAACTAATTAAAACTATTTTTCGTGAATTATTTTCAATTATATATATAATATACGATTTTTCTAATAAAATGAGTTTTTATCGGTTTTTACAGTGTTTTAATGTTAATTATGTAATTTCTACTTATAAAATGGATTTCTATGTTATAAGGATATTTTTTATATTTCTGGAATTGTTATGTGTTTATGGACCCCAGTCGGTAGACTGTAGTCTGGAGTCCGACCGAGGGGTTGTGGTTGAGTAGTTAAGCCTGTATTTCGAAGTGTGTTTTTTTGCAAGGTCGGCTCTACTCTTTGAGTAGAGAGATGTCCATTTTACAGGGGAGGTTCTGCCGAATTTTCGATAGAATTCTCGTAAAACATGATGTCCAGTCGAACCCTAATTCTATTTCTGTGTTTAATATTCTAGATCGAATTCTAGGATTTTCTGTTAGGTTTATTCTAATGTCTGTCGTTATTGCTTGTTTAGTTGCGCCGAGACCGAGGGCTAGTGGACCAGGCCCATCGGACCCATCTCGTGGAGCGTACTAGGGTGAGTTACTATACTATATATATATGCTTTAGGATGCATGATTTAGAAATATATGTTTTATTTTGATTAAAATGCATAGATAATGTGATTTGTATTTAAGTATATTTTTGGTTTATTTTTGGTATATATTAAATTATATGCATGTTTTGTTAATAAATTATATTTAAAATGTTTTTAAATATATTTCTAGCTTAATTTATGATTTGATTGGATTTATTTGACGTATATATACTCGAAATATACCTCGTTTACTTTTGGTATATTTTCGGTATATATATGGTTTATATTGTTATTTTATTTAAATTCATGCATCATTTATTTATGAATGGATGTTTTATATTTATTAATGAAGGATATCAATAGAACGTGCTATGCATGTTTTATTTTGATTAAAATGCATAGATAATGTGATTTGTATTTAAGTATATTTTTGGTTTATTTTTGGTATATATTAAATTATATGCATGTTTTGTTAATAAATTATATTTAAAATGTTTTTAAATATATTTCTAGCTTAATTTATGATTTGATTGGATTTATTTAACGTATATATACTCGAAATATACCTCGTTTACTTTTGGTATATTTTCGGTATATATATGGTTTATATTGTTATTTTATTTAAATTCATGCATCATTTATTTATGAATGGATGTTTTATATTTATTAATGAAGGATATCAATAGAACGTGCTACCTAGTGGGCAGCACTAGGACCGAGTACGTACCGATACGCCTATAGTATTTAGGCTATATTACTAACCTATTTATGGATATTGATTGATTATGATTATTGATGTGTGAGATGTGATTTGGGTGTGATTACTGGAGCTCGATTGACCAAGTGTCTTGGGGCCAATCACACAGGCAGTCAGACTACTGGAGCTCGGTTGACTTAGTGTCTCGGGGCCAGTCTACTGTCTAAATGGATTAAGTGGATATATTTGGACTAAGTGAGCCTGTATGGCTAGAGTGTTGTCTAACACTGTTTTCGGGGTTACGATATTCTAGGGTTCTATTTGATCCTTCATAAACAATGATTTTTAATAAAAATATATAAAAATGATTTTTACTGCATCTGTGTGAATTTGCCTGTATATATACGTATCACATATTGTGTTGACTGTATGCATTGTTATTTAGTGTGTATGTATATATATTATAGTAATTCACTCAGTGAGGTCTGACTCCCCTCTGTTGACCATTTTTCAGGAGAGTCAACATCTTCAGACCTCAGTAGCAAGCCTGTACGCCGGATTTCTTTCGTGTCGACTTCTTTGTGTAAACTGCTTCTCTGAGTCTTGAGTTTTATTTTATCTAGACACTGTCGTAGTCGTTAAATATTTAAAGAGATGTTGTATTATATATACTTGAACTGGATTTGTATTAAAAGATTTATATATATGAGATGAGATTTAACTTAAATCCAGTTGATGAAAAATAATATTGTGATATTTATGATTTTCATTTCCGCTGCATTATATATTGTTATTACTATTGCATGTTTTATTTTATTTTTTTAGACTTGCTACGGGTTCCGGATTCAAAAGAATTCCCGTTCCCTAGCGCCGATCATGGCCCCTGTTTCGAGTCGTGACAAGAAGTTTATTTATCTATGAGATATGGATGTTTGATTTAATATTATTGGCGGATTATTATTCTATTTTATTTATGATTTATTCCGCTGCATACTATTTTATTTAATTATGTTGTTATTATTATTATTGCACGAGTTTATTTTATTTTTAGGCTTGCTACGGGTTCCGGATTCAAAAGAATTCCTGTTCCCTAGCGCCGGTCATGACCCCTGTTTTGGGTCATAACACAATCAAAGTGACAGAGTTATTTTTTTTAATTTAAAATTAAAAATGATGGAAATGCTCAAATAATTTTTTTCAAGTGGTAGAAATGCCCAAATAATTTTTTTTTCTTTTTTTAAGTTGAATGGTCACTTCATTTGTTTTTTTGGAAAAGGGCCTCTTCAATTTGTTTTCTTATTTTAATATTGTTATGATTATGGATTGTTTTTATTATAATAATATTATAATTTTATAATTTTTTTCAATTTTAATATTATTATGATTATTTTTAATTTAATTATAATCATATTATATTATTATTTTTTAATATTATTTTATTATTATTATTAGTATTATGATTAACAATATATGAATAATATTATTTTTAATTAAAAAATTATTTATTTATTTGTAAAAACTCAAAATAGTCTTGGTAATAATTGAGTTGAGCTCAAGTTTGAATTTGTTTGGTAAAATATCCGAGTCAAGTTGAAACTCTTTAATATTTAATTTAATAGACCCGCCAGTGTAATCATTCTAATCAAACCTGTACATACTATTTTAATATAATGACTGAAATATCTTATCAAATTGAGTCAAATTTGAATATATATAACCATGTCTAATATAGTCAAATTTGAGTATAAGAGTCATTTAATCAAGTCAATATTAAGTTTTGAAAATGAAGCACAATTGAGTTCAAATCGAATTTCAAATTATAAAATTGAATCAAGCTCAAATTTGAAATAATAATAATAATAATAATAATAATTTATAATAATAATATTTTTATTATTATGGTTATGTTATAACCCAATATTTTTATAAATTATAAAATTAATTTTGAGATATGCAGTGTTAATAAATATTTTAAATTCTATAGATTATGACTATTTTGTGTAATTTAATTAAATTCTAGTGTTGGTATTTATTTTATTTTATTATGTTATTAATATTAAATCAAGATTTAAAATTTTAATTTATTGTTATATATTATTTATTTATTTATTTAATAATATTGTTATTGTTATTAATTATGAATAGTATTAATTTAGTGTATTTATTATATTTTAGTATTTGTGGTAAATTTAATTAGAGAAGTGGATATTTAATTTAAAAATATTATTTCTAATATTGTTTTGTCCTTTTCCTATAAAACAAACAAACAAATAAATATATTAGACAAGTGTAGAGCCAAGTGTTAGATTTTAGATAAGTGAGAATGTAAAAATTAGACAAGTGTAGTGCCAAGTGTTAGACCTAAAAAATAATAGTCAAAAAGCCTAATTTAGGTGTAGAAAATTAGGATTAACAGCCAAGTCATGTGTCAAAATTAATTAGTGTAGAATTTTGTATAAACTTAGATATTTTTGACATAGCTTTCTATATATATGTTTGTATTGTAGAGATTGTGAGTAAGAAAAAAATTTTCATGAATAAAATTACTACAAGTCTTTATAATATTTGTGAGTAGGAAACTATCTCTGTATAAGTTCTCTTACTCTTTCTATATTTTTTAATTCATGGTTTGAATGTTTGTATAGGTTAATTATTCACAGTTATTTTAATCTTGTTCTGAGAGTTTTTAATTTATGCTGTGAATTTTTTATAATTTGTCTATCATTTTGGTAGTTTGTCTATCTTCCATACATGCATTGTTAATATGGTATCAGAGCATATAGGTTGAGAAGAGAATTTGCAGAGATTCCAGAAAAAATGAAAAGAAAATTTGAACACTTGTAAATAGGAATTAGTAGTAATAATGAACAAATAAGTCAAGATTTTAATAGTAATACAATATTTTGTAACTATAAAGAATTATATAATAATCATAGTATAGAAGGTAATGCTGTAGAAAATTTAATAATTGACATGATAAAAAATTTAGGAAATTCTTTGTATAATAAATTATTAGGATTACAAGAAAATAAAGAAAGTCTAGAAAAAATTACTAAAACTCTTGAAAGAATATTAGATCAACAATATAAGATAGAATTATTAGTAAAAAAAATTATAACTATTGGATTATCATGAACTCTACAATAGATAAAATTTTAGATAATATATGTATATTAGATTGGAGTAGGTTATCAGTCATGATATCACTAAGAGATAAAATAGATAAAACTATAAATGCAAAAAGGGAAACCCAATAATTTTTAGAAAGTCAAAATATACCATAAATCTTAAATATAATGGAATATAATAATAAAATAATGGTATTAACAATTTTTAGAGATACTATAAACACTATTATTAGTGAAGGAAATTTAGACCCATAAAATGAATAATCAAAGTATAGAGGAATATTCATTTAATTCAGAAGAATATTTAAAATTAGTAAAAATATATGTTAGAATAAGTAAAGAAAGTAAAATTTGGCTTATTAACCATGATAGTACTCACCCTAGTTATGAATATGTGAATAAAGAACATTGTGAAAATATACAAAAATGTATTAGACTTAATAAATTAGCTAGAACAAAAAGATAATGGAAAATTTAACACAAAATTTTGACACCTTAGTAAAAAAGTTATACACTAAAGAAGAAATTTTATCCTTAGCAAATAAACATGCAGACATGTGTAGAGAAGATATAAAATGGATTTGGGAACATAATAATAATAATCATGATATGTATAAAATTATAAAAAATAAACTAAATTTTAATAGAAAAATGACTTTTAGATATGAAAAAATTTATAAACAAATTAATTAATGACTTTAGAAGAATCCTCTATTTATAAAACAACATTAGAAAATGCTAAAACTTATGATGAAGAATCTGCAGGAGTAGCAGTCCCTATAGAATTGTCAAAAACATAACAATTACTAGTAAGACAAAATAATACTAATTTTCATATAAATTATTTATATTATAATAATATTAATGAACAAATAGAAGAACTTAGAGAGGAAATTATAAAAATTAAAAACATAGTAACAAGAAATCCTAAGATATTACAAATAATTTATCCAAGAAGTGAAAAATATACTGGAATTGAACATAATCATGAAGAATGGAATAAAATTGGAATTTTTAGTATAAAAACTTATTCTGAAGAAATATTAAATTTAATTAATAAGTTAGAAACAAATACTATAGAAGAACAAATGAATATAATAGACATAAATGAATCTTCATCAAAAGAAGATTTGGATACATAAGAGATTTTATATACAGAGGAAGAAATTTTAATTAATGAAACAAAATTTCAACCCACAGCACCAATAAAATATCCAATAGTAGAAGAATATGCTGAATCTTCAAATAAACCTGAAGAAAGAATAATAAAAAATCAAAATTTTAAAGGAGAAGTATACTGGCTAAAAAGAACATGTGAAAATATAACAGGAAATAAAAAATTGGGCAAGAATGAATTCAACTATAATAATAGGAAGAAATTTAGAAGTTTCAAAAGCAAAACTATTATTACAACAGACATTATTAGGAATCTTAGCCAATTGGTTTGACCAATTACCACAAAATGAAAAAATAGGAATAGAAAATGCAACCACAAATATAAAATTAGTAAGAGAATATGAAAAGTTATTATTAAAAAATTTTACATATAAGGAAGTAATAATTTCATAAAATATTTATAGAGAATATTTAGCTAAATTACAAATATGCGATATAAATTATTTTAAAGAATATGTATGTAAACTTGAAGAGTATTATATAAAAGCTAAGATAGGCCCAACAGATAAAGTATATTTGAATTTATTATTTCATAAATTGCCAATACCATGGGGAAATAAAATATCACAAAAATATGCTGAATTAAATATAGCTGAAGATTTTTTTGGAACAAGAATTGCTTTTGCACAATGGTATTTAGAAACAGAATGTATGTCATTAAACGAATATAGATTAATGTATAAACAAACAAAAAATAAGCAAAATTTAAACTGTAGAAAATTTCCATTAATACCCAATTATGGATGTGAACCCTATAAACATAAAAAAAAACATAAATATAAAAAGAAATATAACAAATATTTTAAGAAATATAGAAAACCATATTATAGTAAAAAAAAGAAAATATAAAAGAAAATATAATAGAAGAATAAATAAGTCAGAATGTAAATGTTATATTTGTAGACAAAAAGCACGTTTTGCAAATGAATGCCCAAATAAGAAAAATAAAAATGTAGAAGGATATATGATAATTCCAGAACTCTTAGAAATAAGTGAAAATGAAACTATTTATGAAATAACTTCTAATGAATCATCAGAGTCTGATTAAACAAGAAAATAGTAATATAGGGAAAAATTACATAAAACAAGAATTTAATAGAGAAAAATATTTGGAATTAATAAATTATGAACCTAATATTAGTATAAAAGAAATTTTTGAAAAACAACAACCAAACAACAACTTTAAAAGAATATTTAAAAACCCAATTTTTAAAAGAGAAAGAAAACAATATTATGTAGGAAAAATAGTTGAAGAAGCAATAGATGTGGTTGATATAGAAAGAAATAGTAGAATATCTATTTTCAATAAAGATATAATAGAAAACGAATTAATGAAAATACTAGAAAAAGAAAGTTATCAATACAAAAATTTACAAATAGAAGGAATAAGTATAGTAGTAAAATCTTATTTCCAACCTCATATTAATTCACCATTCAGTTTAGTTATAACAGGTGATAGAATGAGACATAGTCTAAAGGATAGTATAATATGAGAATTAGATACAAATTTATGTTATAATAAAGCTATTATAAACATATTTCCAAATTTTAGTCTTAGTCTTAGAGATGAAAACATATACTAAGTATTAAGAATATATTATAAGCTTTTCAAAATAAAAGCACCTTCTGGAAGTAAGCTAATTAATATAAAGATAAAAACTTTATATGCATTTACTACCAAACATGAAATTTATAACAATAAGATATTAACAAGTTATAAAGTACCATCAATATTTAAAGAATTAATAGAATATAGACATAGAGAAATAACTAATATTTATAATTATCCTAAAAATTATACTATAGAATTTGATAATTGTAGACGGTGGGGTTTAGCGTGCGTCCAAGATTTTAGCAACCGAGTCACTGTTTGAGCTCAGGGCTCTAGAGAACACATTAACCATTGTCACAAAGACATGGCGTGGAGATGAGGAGTCACCACCCAGAGTAATAACTGGGAAAAATCGAAAAGGTGGTGCTCGATTCCCTAAAAGAAAGCTAGCACCACAACCAGGAGATTCTAGATACGAAATACCAACTTCTTTAGTCTTATGTTCATTTAGAATTACTTTATGAATTACTATCTTATCCTCTATTTACATGCAATTTCATATAAACCCAAAACAATAAACTCCAAGGCAAACTAGTCATGAAATATACAAGTAAATAATGCATTCAATAAATCACATAATCCCTAAGTTAGACTAATCTACATGAATTTTAATTAAATGAACTAAAGTCTACATGTTTTATAAGTGAACCTAAAGACCTAATTCCTTTCGATTTTAATTAAATGAACCTAAGTCTACTAATTTTGGTTCTAAATATGGGCCTAAATCTATAAATTATGAAATATTTAAATTAATGGGCCTAAGTCTACATGTTATGAAGGTATTTAAATTAGTGGGCTTAATTTTACAAATTATGAAAGAAGGCTTTAAATAAGTGAGCTAAGTCTAAATTAATTAAATTAAATTAAATTAAATGGGCCTATGTCTAATTAACTAAATGGGCCTAAGGTATTTCTAACCTAAAATCTAATTAATTATGGACCTAAAAATATATTTTAATTAATTAATTAAACGTAATTAATTATTAAATGATATGGGCTAAAAGAATAATCTAAACTTAACTAAATAAATCAAGGCCTAAAGTGGGCCTAAGGCCCAAAATACACAAAAATAACAAATAAACCAAAAAACAAATAAAAAACATAAAAAAATAATTAAATAAGATCCAACAAATAATTATATTAATTCCTTACTAAAACCCTAATTTCTATTAACATACAACTTAAATTAATCTACTTCCTCCATTGATTTTAAATGATTACCAAATTGAAACCTAATTTTACTAACCAATTTAATAAAAATCATGTAACCACATACATAATTTTATTATTATTCCCACTATTGGGGCTATTATATTAATTCGTAAAATAATTAATAAAAAATAAAAATAAAGACAATAAAAATAAAAAATCCTAAAAACTAAGTCTCTATGGGCTTGATCCATAGTCTTCTGTGGATTTCATCTTCCTCATATAATCACTATGTGTTTTCCTCCACAATCACCATAAAAAATAAAAATAATTAATGAATAAATTATGATAAAATAAATAGAATAATAAATAAACAAATAAATAAATAAATAAAAGAAGAAGAAGAATATGGTATGCTTATGGATGATCAGGATGCTCCTCAGATTTGTGATTCACCGTTCTTGATAAGTTTTTGAATCTTTTCTTCAAAAAATCCTTCACGGGATGTGAATTATTTGATGAATCAAAAGTAATTTTTTATTAAGAAAAAATAAAAGAAAAATAAAAAAATATAGTTTTATTTCTCTCCTCTTCTCTTTTCTATGCTTTTTCTCTTCTACGCCTCTCCTCCTTCCTTTCTTTTATAATAGAACTAGGAGGCCTAACCTCAATCCTAATGTGATTCTAATTTCTAAAGTATATTTAGGAATTTTAAACCAATTAGGAATGAATGAATTAGGAAGTTTAAACCAATTTAGATTGAATTAATTAGGAAGTTTAAACTAATTAAAACACTAAATTAGAAGCAATTTAGAAATAGAAAAATGGAAGAATTCAATTCCAACCGGGATTGTGTAATTCCGATCGGAATTATACAATCTCGATCGAAATTATTGTAATTTCGATCGAAATTATGGAATTTCGACACACTTTTTTTTTAAATTTAATTACAAAAAGGCCCCCAAAAAAATTTAAATTTTGCAATTAGGTCCTAAAAAGAATTTTGTGATTTAGTCCCTGAAAATATTAAATCCTTCCTTTAAAAGCCCTTAGAATTTTTTACATTAAGTTTCGAAGACATTTTCATCACTGGAGTCCTTTGTTACATCCATAACATATCATCCCAAAATTGGGTGTCTATAATAATACTAAGGAATTAGGAAAACCTAAGAAAAATAAATATTTATATAAAAAGTATAATGAACTACAAAAATCACTAACAATAGGAAGAAAAAGTCTATCTGAAGAACCTAATATTAGTAAAAATCAAATAATAGTAAAAAATTCAATTGTAGACACCACATTAGAAAAAAAAATCACAAATGTATATAGAAGCAAAAATAAATAAATAAGCAAATACCTATACTAATAGATACAGGATCATATGCTTCTCATATACATGAATCGTTATTAGACTCAGACCATAAAATACAAATTTTAAAAGAACCTTATATATATATATATATATATATCAAAAGGAAGAATATACGCTTTATGAATCAGTAATTATAATACTAGATTTAGATCAAGTAAAAATACCTTTAAAACTACACAAAATACAACATGATGAGATAACAAAAGTGTTATTAGGAATAGATTTTCTAGAATCCGTAAAACCTTTTACAATAACATCTAAACATATAAATATAACATATGAAGGGAAGAAAATCTCAATACCAATATCACAAAAGAAATCTTACAACTAATTTTACATGTTTTATATTAGTTAAATTAAAGAATAAAACAATTCTAACATTAGTAGATACTGGATCTCAAATTACTTTAGGAAAAACTAAATTAGTAAAAAATTGGACAAATTTAAAAATTCTTTTTAAATTAACTGGAATAGGAAAAACTACTTACACTATTAATAGAGTAGCAATAAACACACCCATTGAAATAGCAACAAAAGTATTAAAAATACCATTAATATTTGAATTTCATTATAAATATCCATTAATATTAGGAAAATCATTTTTTAAAATTCATAGTCCTTGGTGTATTTACCCTCAATATTATGAATTTTATACATTATGTGTCTATAAAATAAAAATACAAAGACTAACTAGTTCTCAACTGTGTGATTGGATGCGTGGTGGGGTCCATACAAATACAATGCAAAAGGAAAATAAAATAAATATTATAGAAAATACAACTTTAGAATTAAACTGCGACATAAAAGTATACCAAACACAAATAGAAAGTAGAATAATAGAAAAAATAAAAAATTTAGAAGGAGAAAACCCCTTAGAAAAATAGAAAAAATATAGAACAATTGTGCCAATAAGAATTAAGAAAGAAAATAAAAATAAAATTATAAAAGGAAAACAAATAAAAGCAACACCAATAACATTAAAAGAATATGAAATCCATATTCAGGAAATGTTAAATAAAGGATTTTGCAGTCCCTCTATTAGCCAACATAGTTGCAGTGCTTTTATAGTAAATAAACACTCTGAACAAAAAAGGGAAAAAACTAGATTAGTCATAAACTATAAACAACTTAATAATTTATGTAATAGATATTCTTATCCAATACCAAATAAACATGTATTATTTAAAAAATTAGAAAATTGTAATATCCCGAATTTTTAAATATTTTTATATTGCATCGGGATATGCAGTGTTAATAATTTTTGTATATATATTTATGATATTTTATGAGTTTGTTGTTTGTTTAAAGCTAATTTTAATTATTTTATATTATTTTAAGTATTTTACGTAAAATTTTTTCGGAAATTATATTTTCGGAAAAATTGACACGTAAGTAAATTAATACTATTTATTTTGACTAGTTTTATGAATTTGCATGAACTCATATATAATTTTAAAGTGCTAAAATAAAATGTATATATGTGTATTTATTTAAATTAATTAGAGCTTAATTAATTTCCTTAATTTTATTATTTAATTTTCGTATTAATTAATTTTAAAATGTGTGTGAAATTTTATATTATTATAATATAGTGTAAATATATATATATATACATATATACATAATTTTTTTTTATCAAAAAACCAAAACTTCCCTTTATTTACACTTTTGCCCCTCCTTCATCTTCTTCCTCCCAAAACGTTTTCTTCCATTTCCAACCACTTTCAAGCTGGTTTTCTTCCTGTTACTATGCCTCTCAGCCTTCCTCTTCCACCTCCAACCATTTCCACCACCTAAAACACTTTTTTCCGGTGAGTTTTGGCCGGATTTTCTTCAAAGAGCCAAAAATCAACTTAACTCCGACCAAGTACTTTCCGGCCACCAAATTTGATGCTTTCAGTCTCTATCTTCTCCTTGAGCTCTGGTGAGTGTGATTCCAAGCTTTGTTTCACTTGATTTGGTCTAGAATTGCTTAGGTTTCAATTTCTTCAAATCAGCCATTTTGGGTTTCGAATTTTTTTTAGTTTCAATTTGATTGATTCATGAAAACTTCCTTCAGAAACTTTGTTCCTGGAAGCTTAATCTACATGCTGTAATTTTTTTAGAATTTTTGGAATTTATTTTAATTTTTGTGAATTTTTGATTATTTTATTATTATTTTCTAATTTTCGAAAATTAATTAATTAAATTATGAAATTGTGTTTTATGGTGATTATAGGAGTTGAAATTAATTATAGAAATTTATTTGTAATTTTTGTGAATTTTTATGTATTTATTTGGAATTTATTAAGTTTAGGTGATTTTGAAAAATAGGGTTAATTATGTGTTTAATTGAAATAAATTGGTAAATTGAGTATATTTATTGATATTATTGAATTATATGTTGAGAAATTAATTTTTGAGTAATTATATAATTTTTGGTGAATTTTTGAACATTTATAGTGAATATATATATAGGGGTATTTTGGTAATTTTACACTAAATTGGTTAAAAATGTAATTAAATTGGTTTTAATAGCTATTTAGGGCATAAAAATGATTTCTGCAAATTTTTAGTATTTTTAACTAATTAAAACTATTTTTCGTAAATTATTTTCAAATTATATATAATATACTATTTTTCTAAATAAATGGGTTTTTATTGATTTTTAGTATGTTTTAGGGTTAATTAAGTAATTTGGATTTATAAAATGTATTTTTATTATATAAGGGCATTTTCGGTATTTTATAAATATTCTGTGAATTGTGAACCTCGGTCGGTGAATTGTAGTTTGGAGTCCAACCGAGGGATTTTGATTGTAATCCTGTGTTTATTCCGAAGTGTATTTCTTTGCAGGACCGGCTCTACTCTTTGAGTAGAGAGATGTCCGTTTTACAGGGGAGGTTCTGTCGGATTTTCGGTAGAATTCTCGTAAAACGTGATGTCCGGTCAAATTCCTATTCTAAAGTTGTGTCTAAAATTCTAGATCGAGTCTTTAGAATTTTTGTTAAATTTATTCTGATTTCATGTTGTCATTTGTTTGTCTAGCTGCGCTGAGACCGAGGCCTAACGGATCAGGCCCGCCGAGTTTGTCTCGTGGAGCGCTAACATGTGAGTTATTATATTGTATATATATGCATTGCATATAGGGTGCATTATTTAGAATTTTTCATTTTCATTGTATGTTTTAAAAAATGATTTAAATTATAATATTTTTGGTATATCTAGGGTTGCATTCTTATATATATGCATATTAAATAATTATGCATGTTAGTTTGATATATGCACATTAAACAATTAGGTTTAGGTTTAATATATTTGAGTAATATACACATGTTTTAAAATGTACACTTAGACATAATTATTTTATTAAATGATTAGTATACTTTAGGTATAGTTTCAGTAGATTTTAGGTTTATTCTTAAATAATTGCATGTTAAATTATAAACCTACACTTAAATTATTTTTAAGTTTATTTTTGGTATATTTTTTTATTTATTTCCGAATAAATAAATGTTTTATTATTAAATTAAACCTAACACATTAGTGGTATATTTAGGGTTTATTTTTGATATATGCATGCTAGATAATTAGGTTTATTTTTAGTATATTTGTGAATATATGTTAAACACAAACACGTATTTAAATGAATATTTATACATAAATGGTTTATTAAATGATTTGAGTACTTAGGGTATATCTTTTGCATATTTAAGTATATTTTTACGATAATGCATGTTATATTATTGTTACTCATTTAAATTGTTTTTAACTATATGAATGATTTATCTTTAGTTTATTTCATATTTTATTTGACTATATATATATATATACCTGAAATATACTGGGTATATTTTAGGTATATTTTTGGTATATATATATGGTTGGTTTTACTATTATGAATATGGTTCTACATTAATTATTTTTCGAATGAATGATTTATTTGAAGTGAAGGATATCAATAGAACGTGCTTCCTAGTGGGCAGCACTAGGACCGTGTACGTACCGGTACGGTAGATAAGGATTGAGTGAGAGTTAAAATTGGGTGATTATAATTGATTTAATTGATTTGACTAAGATTAATGGTATGTTAGATAGTGTGATTGCTGGAGCTCGGTTGACCAAGTGTCTCGGGGCCAATCACACTGACAGTCAGACTGCTGGAGCTCGGTTGACTTAGTGTCTCGGGGCCAGTCTACTGTCCATAAGTGAATTGAATGATCTATTGGGTTGATTGAGATGTGAGGTGATGGATAGTGTGATTGCTGGAGCTCGGTTGACCAAGTGTCTTGGGGCCAATCACACTGACAGCCAGACTGCTGGAGCTCGGTCGACTTAGTGTCTCGGGGCCAGTCTGCTGTCCAAATTGGAATAAGTGTTCTATTTGGAATCAAGTGAGCCTGTATGGCTAGAGTGATGATGGGATTGTTTGAGGTTGTTATTATTTAGGGTTCTATGGATCCTTCATGAATCAAAACAAACGTTTTCTACATTTAGTATATTTATAAAAGCAAAGTTTGACATTCGTGTGAAATGTGTGTATATACATATATATATAAGAATGCCTGATTGTTATGGTTTAGTTTGCATGTATATATAGTATAATAATTCACTCAGTGAGGTCTGACCCCCCTCAATTATTTTTTTCAGGAGATTCCATATCGTCAGACCTTAGTTGTAGAGTTCCTCGCCGGTGTTCTTCAGTCCCGGCTATTTTATGCAAATGTATATTTTGAACTTTGAATTGTATTCTAGAAACTGCAGTAGTAGTGTCATTATATTGGAAGTGTATTATTTTGTTTGGATATTTAATTACTCTGAGAATTTGTATTTGAACATTGTACGAATATGTATTCATTTATTAAAGGATTTGGAGTATTTATTTTATATATTGATTCAGAAAAATTTTAATTTGGTCGTACTTTTATATTATTATTGTATGATTTTATTTTCTTAGGCTTGCTACGGGTTCCGGATTCGAAAGAATTCCCGTTCCCTAGCGCCGGTCATGACTCCTAGTTTGGGTCGTGACAAAGTTGGTATCAGAGCCAGGTTATGTTGTGTCAGGGCTTAGTTGTTTGAGTTGTGGCCCTAGTTTTCGAAGTTGTGTTTTCTGTTAAACTACTGCAGTGAATTAGGTTCGGTCATGTCTTTGAAAAGTCTTCCTTGCATTAGGAATTCCGCATAACCGTTAGGGTGTCTGTTGATGTTTGTGATTATTTGAACTATTTGTTTATTTTTGATCCTTGTTGATTGCCTTGAGCGTGAATCGCTCCATCGATCGATGAGATCGATGATAGTTGATCTTCTGAGCACGAGGTTCTACCCCCTATGCATCCTGTTAGGCGTAGGGGTAGAGATGGATTTAGAAGGCCTGATGATCACTGTTGACAATGGGAATAACTGAATGAGGAGTTGGTGGCTTAGCATTGCAATGATGTTGCTTCTGCAATAGGAGTTTCGTATGATGCGGTGCTGATACCTTCGATCGTTCAGCAGATGTAATTTCTTTTTCAACCGAGAACTTGAGACATGTCAATTCTGCGTATATGCTATATTCTGAATTCTGTTGATTTCTATATCTTTTCAGCGCAGTGAATGTGAATTGTTTCTTCTCCAGAGGCAATATTGATAATCAGTCTTTTCAAGTTCTAGTTATGGTTATAGTTCCAGCCCTACTACACCTATCTAGTATAGGGGTAGGTTAGAGGCAACTATAACTCAAGGGTTAAGGTAGTCATTGTAAGTAGTACAAGCATTCCTTTTGGACTTAAACGTGCAACAATTATGGCCAGGATAGCCGAGATTAATAAAAGCTTGATAACATTTAATCAAGTTTGACAGTTGTTTGAATATGCTTTGATGGGGGAATTGGAAAATGTCTAATGAAGATGAAGCACTTTTGTATTCCTTATGGCAAGCTGTCAGTTTTGACTGCAACACATAATTTGTGTTAAAGGGGGATTTCTAAGATACTTCCATCCACCTTTAAGGGAGGATAATTACCTGTATCGGCTATTGCACAAAATAAGGGAAGAGCAATCAGTTGAGAAGATTACCCGTAAACTCTTCAATCTGATACGTCATGCTGAAGACGTAATACAGTATAAGAGGAGACTGGTGGAATTATATGTTACAGGATTAAGCGTAATATATTGGCATCTAAACATAGAATTAGGACTCAGAGAGTTATTATGAATTCAGTCTTTTGGGTGTAATTAATCTTGATGAGATGTGAAAGGGTTGTCAAGAATATCTGGCTCTAGTTGAGTATACTTCAGTGGAGAAGTTGTCTCTCCCAGATGTTTTAATTGCCTGTGAGTTACCAGGTTTACCAATTTACAGAGATTGAACTCTGTATCGATATGGTTCCTGATATAACTCCTATTTCAACGTAGCCCTACAAAATGACTTTTACAGAGTTGTAGGACCAATTACGAGAGCTGTATGACCAAGGTTTTGTCAGACCTTATATTTCTCTTCGGGGTGCACTAGTCCTGTTGTAAGGAAGAAGGATGGTACCTTGAAACTATGCATTGACTGTAGAGAGATGAACAGGGTAACAGTGAAGGACAAGTATCCTCTTTTGAGGATAAATGACCTGTCTGATCAGCTACAGAGTGCACAGTTCTTTTCAAAAATTGATTTGAAGTCGGGTTATCATTAGTTGTGGATCAGTTTATAGTAGTCTTCATTAATGATATATTAATGTATTCGAAGTGAATGAAAGGGCGCATATCACTTGAGGACTATACTATAGACACTAAGAGAATGTCAGCTTTATGCTGAATTCAAGAAGTTTGATCATTGGGTGGAGAGTGTTGTTTTTTTTTAGAATTGTGGCATTTAAGGATAGAATTCGAGTTGATCCACAAAAGATCAAAACAACATCTGAGTGGCCCAGACTGACTGAATCCATTGAGATCTATAATTTTATGGGTTTAATTGGGTATCATAGGAAATCTGAATAGAATTCTCTAGAATTACAGCTCCTATGACCCTCATAACTCAGAAGAATGGGAAGATTGTGTGAATAGATGTTTGTTAGAACCGCTTCTAAGTACTGAAGAAGACTGATTAATCTGAGGGTTACGTGAACTTTAGAGGATAAGACCTGATATCATTACAACATTTCATCATATCATCATAGCATCTCATTACAGCATTTCATCACGACATTTCATTCTAGCATTTCATCATAACATTTCATTAGATCATCTCATCATGACATTCATCATAGCATGTCATCATGGCATATCACCATAGAATGATCTGCTGATAGGAGATGCCTAAGTTAATGATACAGGGTTGATGTTGTAATATGAGAAAGGGATTCTATATAAGCTGTGGAAGTGAACTTGCAGTGTACATCCAAATGGTTACCAAGAATTATCACAGTATTCAGGATCAGTACTAGTGGGTTGGATTATAGAAGGATGTGACTGATTGTATTTTTAAGTGTTAAAATTGCCAGTCGGTGAAAGCTGAATATCAGAAGTCTTCTGGGAAGTTTTGATCTCTTTTGAATTTGGGTGGAAATAAGAGAGAATTGTGATAATTTTTGTGGTTGGTTACCTTGTTCGAAGGGTGAATATGATTCCGTTGGAATGATTGTAGACAAATTGACCAAGTCAACTAATTTTTGGCCAGTGGAAGCCATTTATTCAGTAGCTAAGTGGGCTAAGTTGCATATGAAGCATATTGTGTGCCTGCATGGACTATCTGTGTCCATTGTATATGGTAAAGGTACAGTGTTTACCTTTCAATTTTGGCAGAGATTGTGGAGAGTAATAAACACCTGATTGGATTTCAATACTGCTTTTCATCCTAAGACAGATGACAGTCTGAGAGGACGATCCAGACATTAAACAATATGTTGAAGATGTGTGTTTTGGATCTAGAAGGTAGCTGGGTTGATTATATGCTACTTATAGAATTCGCTTATAATAACAGCTACCATAGCAGTATTGAAATGACACCACCTGAAGCTTTTATGGAAAGAAGTCTTAATTAGATATGAGATGGTTCAGAATACAGCGAAGAAGTTACTGTGATCAGAAGAGCGATATGGATCCTAGATGCAGAGATATGGAGTTTCAGATCGAAGACTGTAATTCTGAAGATGTCTTCGAAAAGTGGTGTGATGAGACGCGTTGAACAATATAGAACTGAATGAAGATCTGAAGTTTGAGAAGGAATCAGTTGTAATTGTAAATTTTCAAGCTCGATAGTTATGTTCAAATTAGATTCAGATGATCAAGGTTCCGTGACGTGGCAACAAAGTGAAAGAGCTTATGTAAAAGACTGAAGTTGAGAAACGAGCTTCTTACCCGTATCTCTTTCTTTCTTGATCTTGTAATTTTCTTTTTGGAATTCGGGGACGAATTCTTGTAAGGGGGGGAAGACTGTAATATCCCGAATTTTTAAATATTTTTATATTGCATCGGGATATGCAGTGTTAATAATTTTTGTATATATATTTATGATATTTTATGAGTTTGTTGTTTGTTTAAAGCTAATTTTAATTATTTTATATTATTTTAAGTATTTTACGTAAAATTTTTTCGGAAATTATATTTTCGGAAAAATTGACACGTAAGTAAATTAATACTATTTATTTTGACTAGTTTTATGAATTTGCATGAACTCATATATAATTTTAAAGTGCTAAAATAAAATGTATATATGTGTATTTATTTAAATTAATTAGAGCTTAATTAATTTCCTTAATTTTATTATTTAATTTTCGTATTAATTAATTTTAAAATGTGTGTGAAATTTTATATTATTATAATATAGTGTAAATATATATATATATACATATATACATAATTTTTTTTATCAAAAAACCAAAACTTCCCTTTATTTACACTTTTGCCCCTCCTTCATCTTCTTCCTCCCAAAACGTTTTCTTCCATTTCCAACCACTTTCAAGCTGGTTTTCTTCCTGTTACTATGCCTCTCAGCCTTCCTCTTCCACCTCCAACCATTTCCACCACCTAAAACACTTTTTTCCGGTGAGTTTTGGCCGGATTTTCTTCAAAGAGCCAAAAATCAACTTAACTCCGACCAAGTACTTTCCGGCCACCAAATTTGATGCTTTCGGTCTCTATCTTCTCCTTGAGCTCTGGTGAGTGTGATTCCAAGCTTTGTTTCACTTGATTTGGTCTAGAATTGCTTAGGTTTCAATTTCTTCAAATCAGCCATTTTGGGTTTCGAATTTTTTTTAGTTTCAATTTGATTGATTCATGAAAACTTCCTTCAGAAACTTTGTTCCTGGAAGCTTAATCTACATGCTGTAATTTTTTTAGAATTTTTGGAATTTATTTTAATTTTTGTGAATTTTTGATTATTTTATTATTATTTTCTAATTTTCGAAAATTAATTAATTAAATTATGAAATTGTGTTTTATGGTGATTATAGGAGTTGAAATTAATTATAGAAATTTATTTGTAATTTTTGTGAATTTTTATGTATTTATTTGGAATTTATTAAGTTTAGGTGATTTTGAAAAATAGGGTTAATTATGTGTTTAATTGAAATAAATTGGTAAATTGAGTATATTTATTGATATTATTGAATTATATGTTGAGAAATTAATTTTTGAGTAATTATATAATTTTTGGTGAATTTTTGAACATTTATAGTGAATATATATATATAGGGGTATTTTGGTAATTTTACACTAAATTGGTTAAAAATGTAATTAAATTGGTTTTAATAGCTATTTAGGGCATAAAAATGATTTCTGCAAATTTTTAGTATTTTTAACTAATTAAAACTATTTTTCGTAAATTATTTTCAAATTATATATAATATACTATTTTTCTAAATAAATGGGTTTTTATTGATTTTTAGTATGTTTTAGGGTTAATTAAGTAATTTGGATTTATAAAATGTATTTTTATTATATAAGGGCATTTTCGGTATTTTATAAATATTCTGTGAATTGTGAACCTCGGTCGGTGAATTGTAGTTTGGAGTCCAACCGAGGGATTTTGATTGTAATCCTGTGTTTATTCCGAAGTGTATTTCTTTGCAGGACCGGCTCTACTCTTTGAGTAGAGAGATGTCCGTTTTACAGGGGAGGTTCTGTCGGATTTTCGGTAGAATTCTCGTAAAACGTGATGTCCGGTCAAATTCCTATTCTAAAGTTGTGTCTAAAATTCTAGATCGAGTCTTTAGAATTTTTGTTAAATTTATTCTGATTTCATGTTGTCATTTGTTTGTCTAGCTGCGCTGAGACCGAGGCCTAACGGATCAGGCCCGCCGAGTTTGTCTCGTGGAGCGCTAACATGTGAGTTATTATATTGTATATATATGCATTGCATATAGGGTGCATTATTTAGAATTTTTCATTTTCATTGTATGTTTTAAAAAATGATTTAAATTATAATATTTTTGGTATATCTAGGGTTGCATTCTTATATATATGCATATTAAATAATTATGCATGTTAGTTTGATATATGCACATTAAACAATTAGGTTTAGGTTTAATATATTTGAGTAATATACACATGTTTTAAAATGTACACTTAGACATAATTATTTTATTAAATGATTAGTATACTTTAGGTATAGTTTCAGTAGATTTTAGGTTTATTCTTAAATAATTGCATGTTAAATTATAAACCTACACTTAAATTATTTTTAAGTTTATTTTTGGTATATTTTTTTATTTATTTCCGAATAAATAAATGTTTTATTATTAAATTAAACCTAACACATTAGTGGTATATTTAGGGTTTATTTTTGATATATGCATGCTAGATAATTAGGTTTATTTTTAGTATATTTGTGAATATATGTTAAACACAAACACGTATTTAAATGAATATTTATACATAAATGGTTTATTAAATGATTTGAGTACTTAGGGTATATCTTTTGCATATTTAAGTATATTTTTACGATAATGCATGTTATATTATTGTTACTCATTTAAATTGTTTTTAACTATATGAATGATTTATCTTTAGTTTATTTCATATTTTATTTGACTATATATATATATATACCTGAAATATACTGGGTATATTTTAGGTATATTTTTGGTATATATATATGGTTGGTTTTACTATTATGAATATGGTTCTACATTAATTATTTTTCGAATGAATGATTTATTTGAAGTGAAGGATATCAATAGAACGTGCTTCCTAGTGGGCAGCACTAGGACCGTGTACGTACCGGTACGGTAGATAAGGATTGAGTGAGAGTTAAAATTGGGTGATTATAATTGATTTAATTGATTTGACTAAGATTAATGGTATGTTAGATAGTGTGATTGCTGGAGCTCGGTTGACCAAGTGTCTCGGGGCCAATCACACTGACAGTCAGACTGCTGGAGCTCGGTTGACTTAGTGTCTCGGGGCCAGTCTACTGTCCATAAGTGAATTGAATGATCTATTGGGTTGATTGAGATGTGAGGTGATGGATAGTGTGATTGCTGGAGCTCGGTTGACCAAGTGTCTTGGGGCCAATCACACTGACAGCCAGACTGCTGGAGCTCGGTCGACTTAGTGTCTCGGGGCCAGTCTGCTGTCCAAATTGGAATAAGTGTTCTATTTGGAATCAAGTGAGCCTGTATGGCTAGAGTGATGATGGGATTGTTTGAGGTTGTTATTATTTAGGGTTCTATGGATCCTTCATGAATCAAAACAAACGTTTTCTACATTTAGTATATTTATAAAAGCAAAGTTTGACATTCGTGTGAAATGTGTGTATATACATATATATATAAGAATGCCTGATTGTTATGGTTTAGTTTGCATGTATATATAGTATAATAATTCACTCAGTGAGGTCTGACCCCCCTCAATTATTTTTTTCAGGAGATTCCATATCGTCAGACCTTAGTTGTAGAGTTCCTCGCCGGTGTTCTTCAGTCCCGGCTATTTTATGCAAATGTATATTTTGAACTTTGAATTGTATTCTAGAAACTGCAGTAGTAGTGTCATTATATTGGAAGTGTATTATTTTGTTTGGATATTTAATTACTCTGAGAATTTGTATTTGAACATTGTACGAATATGTATTCATTTATTAAAGGATTTGGAGTATTTATTTTATATATTGATTCAGAAAAATTTTAATTTGGTCGTACTTTTATATTATTATTGTATGATTTTATTTTCTTAGGCTTGCTACGGGTTCCGGATTCGAAAGAATTCCCGTTCCCTAGCGCCGGTCATGACTCCTAGTTTGGGTCGTGACAAAGTTGGTATCAGAGCCAGGTTATGTTGTGTCAGGGCTTAGTTGTTTGAGTTGTGGCCCTAGTTTTCGAAGTTGTGTTTTCTGTTAAACTACTGCAGTGAATTAGGTTCGGTCATGTCTTTGAAAAGTCTTCCTTGCATTAGGAATTCCGCATAACCGTTAGGGTGTCTGTTGATGTTTGTGATTATTTGAACTATTTGTTTATTTTTGATCCTTGTTGATTGCCTTGAGCGTGAATCGCTCCATCGATCGATGAGATCGATGATAGTTGATCTTCTGAGCACGAGGTTCTACCCCCTATGCATCCTGTTAGGCGTAGGGGTAGAGATGGATTTAGAAGGCCTGATGATCACTGTTGACAATGGGAATAACTGAATGAGGAGTTGGTGGCTTAGCATTGCAATGATGTTGCTTCTGCAATAGGAGTTTCGTATGATGCGGTGCTGATACCTTCGATCGTTCAGCAGATGTAATTTCTTTTTCAACCGAGAACTTGAGACATGTCAATTCTGCGTATATGCTATATTCTGAATTCTGTTGATTTCTATATCTTTTCAGCGCAGTGAATGTGAATTGTTTCTTCTCCAGAGGCAATATTGATAATCAGTCTTTTCAAGTTCTAGTTATGGTTATAGTTCCAGCCCTACTACACCTATCTAGTATAGGGGTAGGTTAGAGGCAACTATAACTCAAGGGTTAAGGTAGTCATTGTAAGTAGTACAAGCATTCCTTTTGGACTTAAACGTGCAACAATTATGGCCAGGATAGCCGAGATTAATAAAAGCTTGATAACATTTAATCAAGTTTGACAGTTGTTTGAATATGCTTTGATGGGGGAATTGGAAAATGTCTAATGAAGATGAAGCACTTTTGTATTCCTTATGGCAAGCTGTCAGTTTTGACTGCAACACATAATTTGTGTTAAAGGGGGATTTCTAAGATACTTCCATCCACCTTTAAGGGAGGATAATTACCTGTATCGGCTATTGCACAAAATAAGGGAAGAGCAATCAGTTGAGAAGATTACCCGTAAACTCTTCAATCTGATACGTCATGCTGAAGACGTAATACAGTATAAGAGGAGACTGGTGGAATTATATGTTACAGGATTAAGCGTAATATATTGGCATCTAAACATAGAATTAGGACTCAGAGAGTTATTATGAATTCAGTCTTTTGGGTGTAATTAATCTTGATGAGATGTGAAAGGGTTGTCAAGAATATCTGGCTCTAGTTGAGTATACTTCAGTGGAGAAGTTGTCTCTCCCAGATGTTTTAATTGCCTGTGAGTTACCAGGTTTACCAATTTACAGAGATTGAACTCTGTATCGATATGGTTCCTGATATAACTCCTATTTCAACGTAGCCCTACAAAATGACTTTTACAGAGTTGTAGGACCAATTACGAGAGCTGTATGACCAAGGTTTTGTCAGACCTTATATTTCTCTTCGGGGTGCACTAGTCCTGTTGTAAGGAAGAAGGATGGTACCTTGAAACTATGCATTGACTGTAGAGAGATGAACAGGGTAACAGTGAAGGACAAGTATCCTCTTTTGAGGATAAATGACCTGTCTGATCAGCTACAGAGTGCACAGTTCTTTTCAAAAATTGATTTGAAGTCGGGTTATCATTAGTTGTGGATCAGTTTATAGTAGTCTTCATTAATGATATATTAATGTATTCGAAGTGAATGAAAGGGCGCATATCACTTGAGGACTATACTATAGACACTAAGAGAATGTCAGCTTTATGCTGAATTCAAGAAGTTTGATCATTGGGTGGAGAGTGTTGTTTTTTTTTAGAATTGTGGCATTTAAGGATAGAATTCGAGTTGATCCACAAAAGATCAAAACAACATCTGAGTGGCCCAGACTGACTGAATCCATTGAGATCTATAATTTTATGGGTTTAATTGGGTATCATAGGAAATCTGAATAGAATTCTCTAGAATTACAGCTCCTATGACCCTCATAACTCAGAAGAATGGGAAGATTGTGTGAATAGATGTTTGTTAGAACCGCTTCTAAGTACTGAAGAAGACTGATTAATCTGAGGGTTACGTGAACTTTAGAGGATAAGACCTGATATCATTACAACATTTCATCATATCATCATAGCATCTCATTACAGCATTTCATCACGACATTTCATTCTAGCATTTCATCATAACATTTCATTAGATCATCTCATCATGACATTCATCATAGCATGGTCATCATGGCATATCACCATAGAATGATCTGCTGATAGGAGATGCCTAAGTTAATGATACAGGGTTGATGTTGTAATATGAGAAAGGGATTCTATATAAGCTGTGGAAGTGAACTTGCAGTGTACATCCAAATGGTTACCAAGAATTATCACAGTATTCAGGATCAGTACTAGTGGGTTGGATTATAGAAGGATGTGACTGATTGTATTTTTAAGTGTTAAAATTGCCAGTCGGTGAAAGCTGAATATCAGAAGTCTTCTGGGAAGTTTTGATCTCTTTTGAATTTGGGTGGAAATAAGAGAGAATTGTGATAATTTTTGTGGTTGGTTACCTTGTTCGAAGGGTGAATATGATTCCGTTGGAATGATTGTAGACAAATTGACCAAGTCAACTAATTTTTGGCCAGTGGAAGCCATTTATTCAGTAGCTAAGTGGGCTAAGTTGCATATGAAGCATATTGTGTGCCTGCATGGACTATCTGTGTCCATTGTATATGGTAAAGGTACAGTGTTTACCTTTCAATTTTGGCAGAGATTGTGGAGAGTAATAAACACCTGATTGGATTTCAATACTGCTTTTCATCCTAAGACAGATGACAGTCTGAGAGGACGATCCAGACATTAAACAATATGTTGAAGATGTGTGTTTTGGATCTAGAAGGTAGCTGGGTTGATTATATGCTACTTATAGAATTCGCTTATAATAACAGCTACCATAGCAGTATTGAAATGACACCACCTGAAGCTTTTATGGAAAGAAGTCTTAATTAGATATGAGATGGTTCAGAATACAGCGAAGAAGTTACTGTGATCAGAAGAGCGATATGGATCCTAGATGCAGAGATATGGAGTTTCAGATCGAAGACTGTAATTCTGAAGATGTCTTCGAAAAGTGGTGTGATGAGACGCGTTGAACAATATAGAACTGAATGAAGATCTGAAGTTTGAGAAGGAATCAGTTGTAATTGTAAATTTTCAAGCTCGATAGTTATGTTCAAATTAGATTCAGATGATCAAGGTTCCGTGACGTGGCAACAAAGTGAAAGAGCTTATGTAAAAGACTGAAGTTGAGAAACGAGCTTCTTACCCGTATCTCTTTCTTTCTTGATCTTGTAATTTTCTTTTTGGAATTCGGGGACGAATTCTTGTAAGGGGGGAAGACTGTAATATCCCGAATTTTTAAATATTTTTATATTGCATCGGGATATGCAGTGTTAATAATTTTTGTATATATATTTATGATATTTTATGAGTTTGTTGTTTGTTTAAAGCTAATTTTAATTATTTTATATTATTTTAAGTATTTTACGTAAAATTTTTTCGGAAATTATATTTTCGGAAAAATTGACACGTAAGTAAATTAATACTATTTATTTTGACTAGTTTTATGAATTTGCATGAACTCATATATAATTTTAAAGTGCTAAAATAAAATGTATATATGTGTATTTATTTAAATTAATTAGAGCTTAATTAATTTCCTTAATTTTATTATTTAATTTTCGTATTAATTAATTTTAAAATGTGTGTGAAATTTTATATTATTATAATATAGTGTAAATATATATATATATACATATATACATAATTTTTTTTATCAAAAAACCAAAACTTCCCTTTATTTACACTTTTGCCCCTCCTTCATCTTCTTCCTCCCAAAACGTTTTTCTTCCATTTCCAACCACTTTCAAGCTGGTTTTCTTCCTGTTACTATGCCTCTCAGCCTTCCTCTTCCACCTCCAACCATTTCCACCACCTAAAACACTTTTTTTCCGGTGAGTTTTGGCCGGATTTTCTTCAAAGAGCCAAAAATCAACTTAACTCCGACCAAGTACTTTCCGGCCACCAAATTTGATGCTTTCAGTCTCTATCTTCTCCTTGAGCTCTGGTGAGTGTGATTCCAAGCTTTGTTTCACTTGATTTGGTCTAGAATTGCTTAGGTTTCAATTTCTTCAAATCAGCCATTTTGGGTTTCGAATTTTTTTTAGTTTCAATTTGATTGATTCATGAAAACTTCCTTCAGAAACTTTGTTCCTGGAAGCTTAATCTACATGCTGTAATTTTTTTAGAATTTTTGGAATTTATTTTAATTTTTGTGAATTTTTGATTATTTTATTATTATTTTCTAATTTTCGAAAATTAATTAATTAAATTATGAAATTGTGTTTTATGGTGATTATAGGAGTTGAAATTAATTATAGAAATTTATTTGTAATTTTTGTGAATTTTTATGTATTTATTTGGAATTTATTAAGTTTAGGTGATTTTGAAAAATAGGGTTAATTATGTGTTTAATTGAAATAAATTGGTAAATTGAGTATATTTATTGATATTATTGAATTATATGTTGAGAAATTAATTTTTGAGTAATTATATAATTTTTGGTGAATTTTTGAACATTTATAGTGAATATATATATAGGGGTATTTTGGTAATTTTACACTAAATTGGTTAAAAATGTAATTAAATTGGTTTTAATAGCTATTTAGGGCATAAAAATGATTTCTGCAAATTTTTAGTATTTTTAACTAATTAAAACTATTTTTCGTAAATTATTTTCAAATTATATATAATATACTATTTTTCTAAATAAATGGGTTTTTATTGATTTTTAGTATGTTTTAGGGTTAATTAAGTAATTTGGATTTATAAAATGTATTTTTATTATATAAGGGCATTTTCGGTATTTTATAAATATTCTGTGAATTGTGAACCTCGGTCGGTGAATTGTAGTTTGGAGTCCAACCGAGGGATTTTGATTGTAATCCTGTGTTTATTCCGAAGTGTATTTCTTTGCAGGACCGGCTCTACTCTTTGAGTAGAGAGATGTCCGTTTTACAGGGGAGGTTCTGTCGGATTTTCGGTAGAATTCTCGTAAAACGTGATGTCCGGTCAAATTCCTATTCTAAAGTTGTGTCTAAAATTCTAGATCGAGTCTTTAGAATTTTTGTTAAATTTATTCTGATTTCATGTTGTCATTTGTTTGTCTAGCTGCGCTGAGACCGAGGCCTAACGGATCAGGCCCGCCGAGTTTGTCTCGTGGAGCGCTAACATGTGAGTTATTATATTGTATATATATGCATTGCATATAGGGTGCATTATTTAGAATTTTTCATTTTCATTGTATGTTTTAAAAAATGATTTAAATTATAATATTTTTGGTATATCTAGGGTTGCATTCTTATATATATGCATATTAAATAATTATGCATGTTAGTTTGATATATGCACATTAAACAATTAGGTTTAGGTTTAATATATTTGAGTAATATACACATGTTTTAAAATGTACACTTAGACATAATTATTTTATTAAATGATTAGTATACTTTAGGTATAGTTTCAGTAGATTTTAGGTTTATTCTTAAATAATTGCATGTTAAATTATAAACCTACACTTAAATTATTTTTAAGTTTATTTTTGGTATATTTTTTTATTTATTTCCGAATAAATAAATGTTTTATTATTAAATTAAACCTAACACATTAGTGGTATATTTAGGGTTTATTTTTGATATATGCATGCTAGATAATTAGGTTTATTTTTAGTATATTTGTGAATATATGTTAAACACAAACACGTATTTAAATGAATATTTATACATAAATGGTTTATTAAATGATTTGAGTACTTAGGGTATATCTTTTGCATATTTAAGTATATTTTTAAGATAATGCATGTTATATTATTGTTACTCATTTAAATTGTTTTTAACTATATGAATGATTTATCTTTAGTTTATTTCATATTTTATTTGACTATATATATATATATACCTGAAATATACTGGGTATATTTTAGGTATATTTTTGGTATATATATATGGTTGGTTTTACTATTATGAATATGGTTCTACATTAATTATTTTTCGAATGAATGATTTATTTGAAGTGAAGGATATCAATAGAACGTGCTTCCTAGTGGGCAGCACTAGGACCGTGTACGTACCGGTACGGTAGATAAGGATTGAGTGAGAGTTAAAATTGGGTGATTATAATTGATTTAATTGATTTGACTAAGATTAATGGTATGTTAGATAGTGTGATTGCTGGAGCTCGGTTGACCAAGTGTCTCGGGGCCAATCACACTGACAGTCAGACTGCTGGAGCTCGGTTGACTTAGTGTCTCGGGGCCAGTCTACTGTCCATAAGTGAATTGAATGATCTATTGGGTTGATTGAGATGTGAGGTGATGGATAGTGTGATTGCTGGAGCTCGGTTGACCAAGTGTCTTGGGGCCAATCACACTGACAGCCAGACTGCTGGAGCTCGGTCGACTTAGTCTCTCGGGGCCAGTCTGCTGTCCAAATTGGAATAAGTGTTCTATTTGGAATCAAGTGAGCCTGTATGGCTAGAGTGATGATGGGATTGTTTGAGGTTGTTATTATTTAGGGTTCTATGGATCCTTCATGAATCAAAACAAACGTTTTCTACATTTAGTATATTTATAAAAGCAAAGTTTGACATTCGTGTGAAATGTGTGTATATACATATATATATAAGAATGCCTGATTGTTATGGTTTAGTTTGCATGTATATATAGTATAATAATTCACTCAGTGAGGTCTGACCCCCCTCAATTATTTTTTTCAGGAGATTCCATATCGTCAGACCTTAGTTGTAGAGTTCCTCGCCGGTGTTCTTCAGTCCCGGCTATTTTATGCAAATGTATATTTTGAACTTTGAATTGTATTCTAGAAACTGCAGTAGTAGTGTCATTATATTGGAAGTGTATTATTTTGTTTGGATATTTAATTACTCTGAGAATTTGTATTTGAACATTGTACGAATATGTATTCATTTATTAAAGGATTTGGAGTATTTATTTTATATATTGATTCAGAAAAATTTTAATTTGGTCGTACTTTTATATTATTATTGTATGATTTTATTTTCTTAGGCTTGCTACGGGTTCCGGATTCGAAAGAATTCCCGTTCCCTAGCGCCGGTCATGACTCCTAGTTTGGGTCGTGACAAAAATAAAAATTATTTTTCCACGTTTGATTTAAAATCAGGATTTTATCATTGTAAGTTAGAAGAAAAAGATAAACATTGGACATCATTTATCACACCTCAAGGATTATATGAAATGAATGTTTTACCATTTGAATACTTAAATAATTCTGCTGAATATCAAAAATTTACTAATGAAATGATAGAACCACTAAAAGAATTTACTTTAGTATATATTGATGATATTTTAATTTTCTATAAAACATTAGAAGAACATTTTAAACACATATTATTATTCACAGAAAGATGTGAAGAAAAAGGATTAGTTTTAGGAAAAGAGAAAAGTAAAATTGCTAAAACAGAGATATAATTTTTAGGATCAATAACAAATAATAAGGAAATTAAATTACAACCCCACATAGCTAAAAAATTATTAGAATTTCCTTAAAAAATAATAAAAAAAAAGACAACTACAATCATTATTAGGATTATTAAATGTTTGTAGAGAATATTTCCCGAACCTATCTTATCTTTTGACTAGTCTTAATAAAAAAAATTAAAAAAGAATGAAAAATTAGATTGGACAGAAAAAGATGAATTATTAGTAAAAAAGATAAAAGAAATATGTAAAAAGATTTCACCTTTATCACTACCTACAGACCATGTGAATGGATAATAACAACTGATGCAAGTGACATAGGATGGGGAGCAACTTTAGCTTTTAAAGAACAGGACAAAAATAAAAAAAATTGCAAGTATAATTTAGGAACTTTTAATAAAGCTGAACAAAATTATTCTTTAAATAAAAAAGAAATGTTAGCAGTAATAAAGGCAATAAAGAGCTTTGAATTAATGATTTGTGAATATGAGTTTATTATAGAAATTAATAATAGGACGGTAATATCTTGGTTAAAAAGAATACCAGCTAATAATCTTAATAAAAGGATTTTAAAGTGGCAATCTTATTTATCTGATTATGCTTACAGTGCAAATATATAGAAGGTAAAAAGAATTTCCTTGCTGATTTCTTATCTAGAACTAACAATAATATTATTTCAAATGGACCAGTTTCTTGATAAACATATAGCATTAGAACAAAAGTTGAACTAATTACTATCAGAGAACGAAAAGCTGAAGCAACTTGTATCATAACTAACTTATGGGAAATATGATTCTAAAGAAGATTTCACCATAATAACAGACAACAGTATCAAGTAGGAGAAGGAAGAAGACAGATCCAAAAAAGAAGGAAGAGGTAAATCTAAATCAGAAGAAAATATTACATCTAAAGAAGAAGAATTAGAAAAAAAGAATTTCTCAGTATAGTATTGGACCAAGTTACTCAAAAAAAAGTTAAAGAAGAACCAAAAAGTGATTCGTTTATAACAGTCACTCACTATAGAAATAATTATTTCAAAAACTTCTATACTTTGATCAAATATATTTTAGAACCAAAATCCAATATTCCTTGGATGAATTTAGTATATTGGAAAAATTTTAACAAAGTCACTATTTATTAAACTGCAAACCCAAATACAGTACGAAATTTTTATGATTATGGATTTCTTCATTATATTTATCCAAGTCTTAGTTATGAAGAGCTTAGTCAATTACCAATATGTATACAACAGTCAACAAAAAGGTTCCAGAATTTAGTAAAAAATAAATAGATATATATGAGATTTTATCAGACAATTCAAGAATTTGGAAAAGATCAGTCCTGGAGCCAGCCAATGATAGTACCAAAATTCAGAATGACCCAAGAACCCTTGATGATGGAAGAATAAATTAAAGAAATCACAGAAGATGAACTTTGGAATAGTATACTTTTTATCAAAGCCATTAGTATGAAAGTAATTTATGATGAACTAAAAATGGCAATAGAATCCAGCCATTGGGAGTACTACTTTGACAATAGAAATCTTATCTACTAAAAAAGCAGTAAGGAACAAATGAATAGGCCAAAGAAGATAGAAGCATGGATAGATCTTTTGTGGAAGGAAAAGTCATGGCATTAGACGAAGCGCGTAGACAATACTGTAGACTGATGATGTCAGAAGAAAAACATTATTGTATTTTTTATAAAAAGAATATGCCAGTAGTAGACACAACTGTCAACAAATTAGTATTGCCATTCTAAAAAAAAGATATTAGAGAATATGAAAATTAGACAAGTGTAGAGCCAAGTGTTAAATATTAGATAAGTGAGAATGTAAAAATTAGACAAGTGTAGTGTCAAGTGTTAGACCTAAAAAATAATAGTCAAAAAGCCTAATTTATGTGTAGAAAATTAGGATTAATAGCCAAGCCATGTGTCAAGATTAATTAGCTTAGAATTTTATAGAAACTTAGATATTTTGACATAGCCTTCTATATATATGTTTGTATTGTAGAGATTATGAGTAAGAAAAAAATTTCCATGAATAAAATTACTACAAGTCTTTAAAATATTTATGAGTAGGAAACTATCTCTCTGTAAGTTCTCTTATTCTTTCTATATTTTTTGATCCATGGTTTGAATGTTTGTATGGGTTAATTATTCACAGTTATTTTAATCTTGTTTTGAGAATTTTTAATTTATGCTGTGAATTTTTTATAGTTTGTCTATCATTTTAGCAGTTTATTTGTCTTCCATACATGCATTGTTAATATGGTATCAGAGCAATTGTACAAGAACTACAAATTTGTACCATGCTTCTGATACAAGCATAATTAGACAAATTGATGATGAAAGAGCCAAGTGTCAGATATTAGAGAATATAAAAATGCATGTGTTTAAAAATTCACACTTGGCACCATGGGGAAAACAAATGAACTTATGAAGTGTTCAAATTTCTCTGTAAGCTTTGAAAATAGCAAGTGTTCAAATTATTAGCAAATAAACATGCTGACATGTGTAGAGAATATATAAAATGGATTTGGGAACATAATGATAATCATGATATGTATAAAATTATAAAAAAAAAAACTAAATTTTAATAGAAAAATGACTTTTAGATATGAAGAAATTTATAAACAAATTAATTAGTGGCTTTAGAAGAATCTTCTATTTATGAAACAACATTAGAAAATGCTAAAACTTATGATGAAGAATCTGCAGGAGTAGTAATCCCTATAGGATTGTCAAAAACAAAACAATTACTAGTAAGACAAAATAATACTAATTTTCATTTAAATTATTTATATTATAATAATATTAAAGAACAAATAGAAGAACTTAGGGAGGAAATTATAAAAATTAAAAACATAGTAACAGGATATCCTAAGATATTATAAAAAATTAATCAAAGAAGTGAAAAATATACTGGAATTGAATATAATGATGAAGAATGGAATAAAATTGAAATTTTTAGTACAGAAACTAATTCAAAAGAAATACTAAATTTAATTAATAAGTTAGAAACAAATGCTATAGAAGAACAAATAAATACAATAGACATAAATGAATCTTCATCAGAAGAAGATTTAGATACAGAAGATAATTTAGATACAAAAGATAATTTAGATATAGAGGAAGAAATTTTAATGAATGAAATAAAATTTTAACCCATAGCACCAATAAAATATCCAACCGTAGGAGAATATGTTGAATCTTCAAATAAACCTGAAGAAAGAATAATAAAAAATCAAAATTTTAAAGGAGAAGCATACTGGCTAAAATGAACATGTAAAAATATGACAGAGAAAATAAAAAATTGGGCAAGAATGAATTCAACTATAAGAATAGAAAGAGATTTAGAAGTTCCAAAAGCAAAACGATTATTATAACAGACATTATTAGGAATCTTAGCCAATTGGTTTGACCAATTACCACAAAATGAAAAAATAGAAATAGAAAATGCAACCACAAATATAGAATAAGTAAGAGAATATGAAAAGTTATTATTAAAACATTTTACATATAAGGAAGTAATAATTTCATAAAATATTTATAGAAAATATTTAGCTAAATTACAAATATGCGATATAGATTATTTTAAAGAATATGCATGTAAATTTGAAGAGTATTATATAAAAGCTAAGATAGACCCAACAGATAAAGTATATTTGAATTTATTATTTCATAAATTGCCAGCACCATGGGGAAATAAAATATCACAAAAATATGCTGAATTAAATATAGCTGCAGATTTTTTAGGAACAAGAATTGCTTTTACACAATGGTATTTAGAAATAGAATGTATGTCATTAAACGAATATAGATTAATGTATAAACAAAGTAAAAATAAGCAAAATTTAAACTGTAGAAAATTTCCATTAATACTCAATTATAGATGTGAACCCTATAAATATAAAAAAAAACATAAATATAAAAACAAATGGAAAAATATTTTAAGAAATATAGAAAACCATATTATAGTAAGAAAAGAAAATATAAGAGGAAATATAATAGAAGAATAACTAAGTCAGAATGTAAATGTTATATTTGTAGACAAAAAGCACATTTTGCAAATGAACGCCCAAAAAAGAAAAATAAAAATATAGAGGGATATATGATTATTCCACAACTCTCAGAAATAAGTGAAAATGAAACTATTTACGAAATAACTTCTAATGAATCATCAGAGTCTGATTAAACAAGAAAATAGTAATATAAGGAAAAATTACATAGAACAAGAATTTAATAGAGAAAAATATTTGGAATTAATAAATTATGAACCTAATATTAGTATAAAAGAAATTTTTGAAAAACAACAACTTTAAAAGAATATTTAAAAACTCAATTTTTAAAAGAGAAAGAAAACAATATTATGTAGGAAAAATAACTAAAGAAATAATAGATGTGGTTGATACAGAAGGAAATACTAGAATATCTATTTTCAATAAAGATATAATAGAAAACGAATTAATGAAAATACCAAAAAAAGAAAGATATCAATACAAAAATTTACAAATAGGAGGAATAAGTATAGTAGTAAAATCTTATTTCCAACCTCATATTAATTCACCAATCAGTTTAGTTATAACAGATGATAGAATGAGACATAGTCTAAAGGATAGTATAATAGGAGATTATATACAAATTTATGTTATAATAAAGCTGTTATAAACATATTTTCAAATTTTAGTCTTAGTCTTAAAGATGAAAACATAGGCCAAGCATTAAAAATATATTATAAGCTTTTCATAATAAAAGCATCTCCTAAAAGTAAGCTAATTAGTATAAAGATAAAAACTTCATATGCATTTACTACCAAACATCAAATTTATAACAATAAGATATTAACAAGTTATGAATTAACACCAATATTTAAAGAATTAATAGAATATAGACCTAGAGAAATAATAAATATTTATAATTACCCTGAAAATTATACTATAGAATTTGATAATACTAATGAATTAGGAAAAACTAAGAAAAATAAAAATTTATATAAAAATTATAATGAACTACAAAGACCACTAACAATAGGAAGAAAAAGTTTATCTGAAGAACCTAGTATTAGTAAAAATCAAATACTAGTAAAAAATTCAATTGTAGACACCACATTAGAAAAACAAGATCACTAAATGTATATAGAAGTAAAAATAAAAAATAAACAAATACTTATATTAATAGATACAGAATCATGTGTTTCTCATATACATGAATCGTTATTAGACTCAGACCATAAAATACAAATTTTAAAAGAACATTATATATATATATATATATATATATATATATATATATATATATATATATATATATATATATATATATATATATATATATATCAAAATGAAGAATATATGTTTTATGAATCAATAATTATAATACTAGATTTAGATCAAGTAAAAATACTTTTAAAACTACACAAAATACAACATGATGAGATAGCAAAAGTGTTATTAGGATTAAATTTTCTAGAATCTGTAAAACCTTTTACAATAACATCTACACATATAAATATAACATATGAAGGGAAGAAAATCTCAATACCAATATCACAAAAGAAACCTTACAACTAATTTTACAAGTTTTATATTAGTTAAATTAAATAATAAAACAATTATAACATTAGTAAATACTAGATCTCAAATTACTTTAGGAAAAATTGAATTAGTAAAAATTTGGACAAATTTAAAAATTCCTTTTAAATTACTGGAATAGGAAAAACTACTTACACTATTAATAGAGTAGCAACAAACACACCCATTGAAATAGCAACAAAAGTATTAAAAATACCATTAATATTTGAATTTAATTATAAATATCCCTTAATATTAGGAAAATCATTTTTTGATATTCACAGTTCTTGGTGTATTTACCTTTAATATTATGAATTTTACACATTATGTGGCCATAAAATAAAAATACAGAGACTAACTAGTTCTCAAATGCGCGATTGGATGCATGGTGGGGTCTATACAAATACAATGCAAAAAGAAAATAAAAATAATATTATAGAAAATACAACTTTGGAATTAAACTACGACATAAAAGTATACCAAACACAAATAGAAAGTAGAATAATAGAAAAATAAAAAATTTAGAAGGAGAAAACCCCTTCGAAAAGTGGGAAAAACATAGAACAATTGTGCCAATAAGAATTAAGGAAGGAAATAAAAATAAAATTATAAAAGGAAAAAAATAAATGCAACATCAATAACATTAAAAAAAATATGAAATCCATATTCATAAAATGTTAAACAAAGGATTTTGCAGTCCTTCTATTAGCCAACATTGTTGCAGTGCCTTTATAGTAAATAAACACTCTGAACAAAAAAGGAAAAAAACTAGATTAGTCATAAACTATAAACCACTTAATAATCTATATAATAGATATTCTTATCCAATACTAAATAAACATGTATTATTTTGAAAATTAGAAAATAAAAATTATTTTTCCACATTTGATTTAAAATCAGGATTTTTTCATTGTAAGTTAGAAGAAAAAGATAAACATTGGACATCATTTATCACACCTCAAGGATTATATGAAATAAATGTTTTACCATTTGAATACTTAAATTGTCCTACTGAATTTCAAAAATTTATTAATGAAATGATAGAACCACTAAAAGAATTTACTTTAGTATATATTGATAATATTTAATTTTCTCTAAAACATTAGAAGAACCTTTTAAACACATATTATTATTCACAGAAAGATGTGAAAAAAAAGGATTAGTTTTAGGAAAAGAGAAAAGTAAAATTGCTAAAACAAAGATAGAATTTTTAGGATCAATAATAAATAATAAGGGAATCAAATTACAACCCCTCATAGCTAAAAAATTATTAGAATTTCCTTAAAAAATAATAAAAAAAAGACAACTACAATCATTATTAGATTTATTAAATATCTGTAGAGAATATATCTCGAACCTATCTTATATTTTGACTAGTATTAATAAAAATTAAAAAAAAGAATGAAAAATTAGATTGGACAGAAAAAGATGAATTATTAGTAAAAAAGATAAAAGAAATATGTAAAAAGATTGCACCCTTATCACTACCTACATGACCATGTGAATGGATAATAACAACTGATGCAAGTGACATAGGATGGGGAGCAACTTTAACTTTTAAAGAACATGACAAAAATCCAAAAATTTACAAATATAATTCTGGAACTTTTAATAAAGCTGAACAAAATTATTCTTTAAATGAAAAAGAAATGTTAGCAGTAATAAAGGCAATAAAGAGCTTTGAATTAATAATTTGTGAATCTGAGTTTATTTTAGAAACTGATAATAGGACAGTAATATCTTGGTTAAAAAGAATACCAGCTAATAATCTTAATAAAAGGATTTTAAACTGGTAATCTTATTTATCTGATTATGCTTACAGTACCAAATATATAGAAGGTAAAAAGAATTTCCTTGCTGATTTCTTATCTAGAACTAACAATAATATTATTTTCAGATGGACCAGTTTCTTGATAAACATCTAGAATTAGAACAAAAGTTGAACCAATTACTGTAAGAGAATGAAAAGCTGAAGCAACTTGTATCATAACTAACTTATGGAAAATCTGATTTTGAAGAAGATTTCACCATAATAGCATACAACAGTACCAAGCAGGAGAAGAAAGAAAACAGATCCAAAGAAGAAGAAAGAGGTAAATCTAAATTAGAAGAAAATATTACATCTAAAGAAGAAGAATTAGAAAAAAGAATTTTTCAGTATAGTATTGGACCAAGTTACTCAGAAAAAGTTAATGAAGAACCAAAGAGTGATTCGTTTATAACAGTCACTCGCTATAGAAATAATTATTTCAAAAACTTCTACACTTTGATCAAATATATTTCAAAACCAAAATCCAATATTCCTTGGATGAATTTAGTATGTTGGAAAAATTTTAACAAAGTCACTATTTATCAAACTGCAAACCGAAATACAGTACAAAATTTTTATGATTATGGACTTCTTCATTGTATTTATCCAAGTCTTAGTCGTGAAGAGCTTAGTCAATTATCCGTATGTATATAACAGTCAACAAAAAGGTTCGAGAATTTAGTAAAAAATAAATAGATATATATGAGATTTTATCAGACAATTATAAAATTTGGAAAAGATCAGTCCTGGTGCCAGCCAATGACAGTACTAAAATTCAAAACGACCTAAGAACCCTTGATGATGGAAGAACAAATTAAAGAAATCACAGAAGAAGAACTTTGGAATAGTATACCCTTTATCAAAGCCATTAGTTTGAAAGTAATCTATGAAGAACTAAAAATGGCTATAGAATCTAGCCATTGGGAGTACTACTTCGATAGCAGAAATCTTATCTACTCAAAAAGCTGTTAGGAATAAATGAATATGCCAAAGAAGATAGAAGCATGGTATATATCTTTTGTGGAAGGAAAAGTCATGGCATCAGACGAAGCGCACAGATAATACTGTAGACTGATGATGTCAGAAGAAAAATATTATTATACTTTTTGTAAAAAGAACATCCCAGTAGCAGACACAACTATCAAAAAAATTAGTATTTCCATTGTAAAAAAAAAAGATATTAGAGAATATAAAAATTAGACAAGTGTAGAGCCAAGTATTAGATATTAGATAAGTGAGAATGTAAAATTAAACAAGTGTAGTGCCAAGTGCTAGACTTAAAAAATAATAGTCAAAAAGCCTAATTTAGGTGTAGAAAATTAGGATTAATAGCCAAGCCATGTGTCAAAATTTATTAGTGTAGAATTCTATAGAAACTGAGATATTTTGACATAGCCTTCTATATATATATTTGTATTGTAGAGATTGTGAGTAAGAAAAAAATTTCCATGAATAAAATTATTATAAGTCTTTATAATATTTGTGAGTAGAAAACTATCTCTCTGTAAGTTCTCTTACTCTTTCTATATTTTTTATCCATAGTTTGAATGTTTGTATAGGTTAATTATTCACAAGTATTTTAATCTTGTTCTGAGAATTTTTACTTTATGCTGTGAATTTTTGATAGTTTGTCTATCATTTTGGCTGTTTGTCTATTGAATTAGTAAGAGAATATGAAAAGTTATTATTAAAACATTTTACATATAAGGAAGTAATAATTTCAAAAAAATATTTATAGAGAATATTTAGCTAAATTACAAATATGCGATATAAATTATTTTAAAGAATATGCAAGAGTATTATATAAAAGTTAAGATAGACCCAACAGATAACGTATATTTGAATTTATTATTTGATAAATTGCCAGCACCATGGGGAAATAAAATATCACAAAAATATGATGAATTAAATATAGCTGAAGATTTTTTAGGAACAAGAATTGCTTTTGCACAACAGTATTTAGAAACAGAATGTATGTCATTAAACGAATATAGATTAATATATAAACAAAGTAAAAATAAGCAAAATTTAAACTGTAGAAAATTTCTATTATTACCCAATTATGGATGTGAACCCTATAAACATAAAAAAAACATAAATATAAAAAGAAATGGAAAAAAAATTTTAAGAAATATAAAAAACCCATATTATTGTAAGAAAAGAAAATATAAAAGGAAATATAATAGAAGAATAAATAAGTCATAATGTAAATATTATATTTGTAGACAAAAATTACATTTTTGCATATGAATGCCCAAATAAGAAAAATAAAAATATAGAGGGATATATGATAATTCCATAACTCTCAGAAATAAGTGAAAATAAAACTATTTACGAAATAACTTCTAATGAATTATCAGAGTTTGATTAAACAAGAAAATAGTAATATAGGGAAAAATTACATGTAACAAGAATTTAATAGAGAAAAAATATTTGGAATTAATAAATTATGAACCTAATATTAGTATAAAAGAAATTTTTGAAAAACAATAGCCAAACAACAACTTTAAAAGAATATTTAAAAACCCAATTTTTAAAAGAGAAAGAAAACAATATTATGTAGGAAAAATAGCTAAAGAAAACAATAGATGTGGTTGATACAGAAGGAAATACTAGAATATCTATTTTCAATAAAGATATAACAGAAAATGAATTAATGAAAATACCAGAAAAAAAAGATATCAATACAAAAATTTACAAATAGGAGGAATAAGTATAGTAGTAAAATCTTATTTCCAACCTCATATTAATTCACCATTCAGTTTAGTTATAACAGATGATAGAATGAGACATAGTCTAAAGGATAGTATAATAGGAGAATTAGATACAAATTTATGTTATAACAAAGTTGTTATAAACATATTTTTCAAATTTTAGTCTTAATTTTAGAGATGAAAACATAGACCAAGCATTAAGACTATATTATAAGCTTTTTAGAATAAAAGCACCTCCTGGAAGTAAGCTAATTAGTATAAAGATAAAAACTTTATATGCATTTACTACCAAACATGAACTTTATAACAATAAGATATTAACAAGTTATGAAGTACCACCAATATTTAAAGAATTAATAGAATATAGACCTAGAGAAATAAAAAATATTTATAATTACCCTGAAAATTATACTATAGAATTTGATAATACTAAGGAATTAAGAAAACCTAAGAAAAATAAAAATTTATATAAAAATTATAATGAACTACAAAGATTACTAACAATAAGAAGAAGAAGTCTATCTGAAGAACTTAGTATTAGTAAAAATCAAATAATAGTGAAAAATTCAATTGTAGACACCACATTAGAAAAACAAGATCACCAAATGTATTAGAAGTAAAAATAAAAAATAAACAAATACCTATGATAATAGATACAAGATCATATGCTTCTCATATTACATAAGTCGTTATTAGACTCAGACCATAAAATACAAATTTTAAAAGAACCTTATATATATATATATATATCAAAATGAAGAATATATGCTTTATGAATCAGTAATTATAATACTAGATTTAGATCAAGTAAAAATACTTTTTAAAACTACACAAAATACAACATGATGAGATAGTAAAAGTGTTATTAGGAATAGATTTTTTAGAATCCGTAGAACCTTTTACAATAACATCTACACATATAAATATAACATATGAAGGGAAGAAAATCTCAATACCAATATCACAAAAGAAACCTTACAACTAATTTTACAAGTTTTATATTAGTTAAATTAAATAATAAAACAATTCTAACATTAGTAGATAATGTATCTCAAATTACTTTAGGAAAAACTGAATTAGTAAAAAATTAGACAAATTTAAAAATTCCTTTTAAATTACTAGAATAGGAAAAATTACTTACACTATTAATAGAGTAGCAACAAACACACCCATCAAAATAGCAACAAAAGTATTAAAAATACCATTAATATTTGAATTTAATTATAAATATCTCTTAATATTAGGAAAATCATTTTTTGATATTCACAATCATTGGTGTATTTACCCTCAATATTATGAATTTTATACATTATGTGGCTATAAAATAAAAATACAAAGACTAACTAGTTCTCAACTGCACGATTGGATGCGGTGGTGGGGTCCATACAAATATAATGCAAAAAGAAAATAAAAATAATATTATAGAAAACACAATTTTAGAATTAAACTATGACATAGAAGTATACCAAACACAAATAGAAAGTAGAATAATAGAAAAAAATAAAAAATTTTGAAGGAGAAAACCACTTAGAAAAATGGGAAAAACATAGAAAAATTGTGCCAATAAGAATTAAGGAAGAAAATAAAAATAAAATTATAAAAGGAAAACAAATAAAAGCAACATCAATAACATTAAAAGAATATGAAATCCATATTTAGGAAATGTTAAATAAAGGATTTTGCAGTCCCTCTATTAGCCAACGTAGTTGCAGTGTTTTTATATTAAATAAACACTCTGAACAACAAAGAGGAAAAACTAGATTAGTCATAAACTATAAACCACTTAATAATTTATGTAATAGATATTCTTATCCAATACCAAATAAACATGTATTATTTTGAAAATTAGAAAATAAAATTATTTTTCACGTTTGATTTAAAATTAGGATTTTATCATTGTAAATTAGAAGAAAAAGATAAACATTGGACATTATTTATCACACCTCAAGGATTATATGAAATGAATGTTTTACCATTTGGATACTTAAATAGTCCTGCTGAATTTCAAAAATTTACTAATGAAATGATAGAACCACTAAAAGAATTTACTTTAGTATATATTGATGATATTTTAATTTTCTCTAAAACATTAGAAGAACCTTTTAAACACATATTATTATTCACAGAAAGATGTGAAGAAAAATGATTAGTTTTAGGAAAAGAGAAAAGTAAAATTGCTAAAACAGAGATAGAATTTTTAGGATCAATAATAAATAATAAGGGAATTAAATTACAACCCCACATAGCTTAAAAATTTTTAGAATTTCCTAAAAAATAATAAAATAAAGAGAACTACAATCATTATTAGGATTATTAAATGTCTGTAGAGAATATATCCCGAACTTATCTTATATTTTGACTAGTCTTAATAAAAAATTAAAAAAGAATGAAAAATTAGATTGAACAAAAAAAGATGAATTATTAGTAAAAAAGATAAAAGAAATATGTAAAAAGATTCCACCTTTATCACTACCTACAGGACCATGTGAATGGATAATAACAATTGATGCAAGTGACATAGGATGGGGAGCAACTTTAACTTTTAAAGAACAGGAAAAAAATTCAAAAATTTGCAAATATAATTTAGGAACTTTTAATAAAGCTGAACAAAATTATTCTTCAAATGAAAAAGAAATGTTAGCAGTAATAAAGGCAATAAAGAGCTTTGAATTAATGATTTGTGAATCTGAGTTTATTATAGAAACTAATAATATGACAGTAATATCTTGGTTAAAAAGAATACCAGCTAATAATCTTAATAAAAGGATTTTAAACTGGTAATCTTATTTATCTGATTATGCTTACAGTACCAAATATATAGAAGGTAAAAAGAATTTCCTTGCTAATTTCTTATCTACAACTAACAATAATATTGTTTCAGATGGACCAGTTTCTTGATAAACATCTAGCATTAGAAAAAAAGTTGAACCAATTACTGTCAGAGAATGAAAAGATGAAGCAGCTTGTATCATAACTAACTTATGGGAAATCACTTAATAATTTATGTAATAGATATTCTTATCAAAAATTGCCAAACTGCCAAAAGAGTAAGACTTGTAGTAATTTTTATATTCTCTAATACCATATTATATTAACAATGCATTTATGGATGACAGATAAATTGCCAAAATGATAGACAAACTATCAAAAATTCACAGCATAAATTAAAAATTCTCTGAACAAGATTAAAATAACTATGAATAATTAACCCATACAAACATTCAAACCATGGATCAAAAAATATAAAAAGAGTATTAGAACTTACAGAGAGATAGTTTCTTACTCACAAATATTATAAAAACTTATAGTAATTTTATTCATGGAAATTTTTTTTCTTACTCACAATCTCTATAATACAAACATATATATAGAAGGCTATGTAAAAAATATCTAAGTTTCTACAAAATTCTACACTAATTAATTTTGACACATGGCTTGGCTATTAATCTTAATTTTCTACACCTAAATTAGGTTTTTTGACTATTATTTTTTAGATCTAACACTTGGCACTACACTTGTCTAATTTTTACATTCTTACTTATCTAATATCTAACACTTGGCTCTAAACTTGTCTAATTTTTATGTTCTCTAATGTCTTTTTTTTTTATTATAAAGACTTGTAGTAATAACAAAAAAAAAATCCTAATGTTCTTTATTACTACTAATTTATAAAAAAAAATATTAAGAGAAAATTATGTTGGCTATTAATTAGTTAGAGAACTGTATTGAGAATGAGAAATTCATGGACATCATTTACATTCATTAGATCTGTACTTGTCAAATGAAAAAGAAATGTTAAAAGTATATTCAATTAACCATAAAAATTATAGTCACGATAATCCGAATTTTCCATATCATATGTTATTGTACAAGAACTAGATTACTACTAATTAATTTTGACACATGGCTTGGCTATTACTTATGGAATCCATATTAGAGAATATATATATATATATATATATATATATATATATATATATATATATATATATATATATAAAATAAATTTTCTTTCTTTCTTTCCCTCTTTCTTTTCTCCCTCTCTCATTTCCTTTCCCTTTTCCCTTCCCCTTTCTCTCCTTCTTTCTACATTTTGCAGAAGCATATAGTACCACCACCAACCACCCACATCAATGTCGCTCATCGCTCCCCAGCTCGTTGTCACGCCACCTTCTTCATCTTCCTTTAGATTAGTTAAATTGAAGTTGTAAGCTTTCCAAAAATGTGCTTAAAATCAATTTTAGAGATAGTTGAATTTTGAGCACTAGTTTGGTTCGGGTATTGTTCACAGGACTATCCTGGCTTGGAAAATGCTTTTATTTTTAATAAATTCTACTCATTATTTTAACCATATTTTGTTAAGAAAGTATATTGAAATTGCATCCCCATTATTTATTATGAATTTTTGAAAGTTTATGTAAAAATTGAAATTTTGGAAAAATTAGTATAAATTGGTTAATTTTGTATTTTAATTGAAATTATTGTTAATTAGTATGTTTTGGATAATTTTGGAGTAATAACTAGTATTAAAATAATTTTTTTCAAATTATTTACTATTTTTAGCTAATTAATAATAATTTCTGAAAATATATTCAAATAATAATTTTATTTATTATTTTTATGATTAAAATTGATTTTCAGCTATTTTTATTATATAATTGACTAATTTAAATAATTAATTGTACTTTATGTTATTTAATTTTGAATATTTTAAAAAATGGAATTTTTACTAATATTATTTGATTCTATTTGAGATTTTATTAATTAATTTGAAAATAAATTATCTTTAATGTTTTTATTATTCAAATAAATTGTATTGTGGTATTTTATTGATTTTTATGGATTTTAGTAATTTTTAATATTTATTATTAAATTATTAATTTTTGTATATTTTGATTCTCGGTTGGGCAAATTGTGTAGTTCGGGGGCCCAACTCGAGAAGTTGACCATTTGTGAATAATTAAGTGTGTTTGCTTGCAGGATTGACTCTACTTTTAGTAGAGAGATGTCCGTTTTATAGAGGAGACTTTGACAAAATATAAAATTAGGATTTTGATTCTAATATTATTATTGTTTATTTATTTTATATAGTTGCACCGAGATCGAGGCCTACTAGACCAGACCAGTCTAGTCTTTTGTAAACGAGCGCACAACTGTGAGTTATTATCATATATATGCATTGCATGTAGAATAAATAATTGTGAGCATCCATATTTGAATAATGTAAATTTAAGTATGATTTATTTTATTAAATGTTTATATGAAGGTTTGGTATATATTTTGTATATTACCTTGAAAATGGATGCTACCATGTTTAAATTATATATTTCATTATTTTTAATAATTATAAGAAATATTTAAAGGATAGCAATAGAACGTGCTACCTAGTTGGCTACACTAAGATTGCGTTCACACTAGTGCATTAGATTTTAGGGTTAATATTATGAGATTTTTTATGTGAGATTTGAATAACTGATTATTGTGATTATGGTAAAAGAGAGGTGTGATTGCGGGAGCTTGGTTGACCTAGTGTCTCAGGGCTAATCACACTGATAGTGAGACTGCAGGAGCTCAGTTGACTTAGTGTTTCGAGGCCAGTCTACTGTCCAAAAATGGAAAAGAGAAATATTTTAGAATTAAGTTAGCCTGTTGGCTAGTGAGGTTCAATGATCGAGGTTGCGAAATATTTTAGGATTCTGCATGTATATATATATATATATTATACTAATGCTTGATTGTATATAACTTAGGTTGTATGTATATATATTACAGTAATTCACTCAGTGAGGTCTGATTCCCCCCAATATTTTTTTCAAGATCTTCTACATCAGACCTCCCTCGTAGTACTCTTCGTCGAACTCTTTCCTCGCCGGCTGATTTATGTAAATACTGAACTGTCATTTTCTTATATTTTAGTAATCATTGCAATAATAGTGTTATTGTGGTATTAGTGTGTTGTACTAGTTAGAGATCTTGTATGAAGATATTTTTATTATGTTATGATATAAAGATTTATTTTATATTAATTAAAGTTTTAATTATGGTGTATTTTTATGTTCTTATTATTTTTGTTTTTAATTTTTAGGCTCGCTACGGATTTCAAATTCAAAAAAATTCCCATTCATTAGCACCGATCATGACTCCCCAGTTTAGGTCATGACAAAGTTGGTATCAGAGCCAAGGTTTTTAGTGTTGTGGACCTAGGTTATCAGAGTCATGTCTTCTTTGAACTAGTACAATAAATTAGGTTCAATTATATCTTCAATAAGTTTTCCTTAATATAGTTTTCTGTGTAATCATTAGGATGTCTGTTAGTTGTTTGTTCTTGTCCATTTTTTCTGAATTTTATTGATTTTTTCTTTTCAAAATGAGGAGACGAGCGTGTGTCGCTCCACTGATCGTTGAGGCCAAGGATGATAAGTCCTTTCAAGATGAGGTTCTGTCGCCAATCAGGCACAAAGGTAGAGGTAGACCTTGAGGAGTAGCAAGTCACCATAGGCAAAGAGAGCTATAGGATGAGGAACCTGTAGAGTAGGAGTTTGAGGAAGCTATTATACCTCCACTCACATGGAGTATTAGAGGATCATAATAGTCAAGTTGTCTATTGAGGGGCCAGCCCTAAATTAGTTTATTCAGGTCATCCAATCGCACATGACGACACTCACCTCGACTCAATTTCAAGAGATATTTATGAGGCATTTCTATCCAAAGCCTATACAGATGAGCTACAGCCTCCGATTAATGGGTATTGTAATATCCCGAGTTTTTAAATAATTTTAAACTGCATTGGGATATGCAGTGTTAATAATTTTTATACATATTTATGATATTTTTATGAGTTTGTCATTTATTGAAGCTAATTTTAATTATTTTATATTATTTTAAGAGTTTTGCGTAAAATTTTCCCAAAAATTTTATTTTCAGGGAAATTAAAATGTAAATAATTTAATATTAATTAGTTTAAATAGTTTTACAAATTTGTATGAACCCATACATAATTTTAAAGTGCTAAATAAAATGTATGTATGTACATTTATTTAAATTAAATTAGGGTTTAAATAATTAAATTAATTTTTATTATTTAGTTTTTATATTAATTAATTAATTAATTATATATGTGTATATATTATTAAAATATATGTGTGGTGTATATTTAATGTGTGTGAGATTATATATATATATATATATATATATATTTACATAATTTATTATCAAAAAAACAAAAGTTAGCAATATTTACAGAATTGTCATCGACATCATCTTCCTCTTCCCGATCGTCCCTCACCCAATTCGGGCATTTGCAACTCGGTTTTCTTGCCATCGGTGTGCCTCTTAGCCTTCCTCCTCCACCTCCAACTTATCCCGCCACCCCTAGTCTCCATTTCCGATGTGTTTTGGCCGAAAAATCCAAGAGAGGCTGAAATTCATCTCATCGTCGTTCAAGTCGATTTTGCCCACCATTTTCCACCCCACCGGTCTATATCTTCTCCTTGAGCTCCGTTGAGTGTGATTCCAAGCTTTGTTTCACTTAAAATGGTCTAGATTTCCCTAGGTTTTGATTTTTCATTTTTGGCCTATTAGGGTTCTTAAATTGTTTGAGCTTCAATTTGATTGATTCAAGCAAACTCCCTTCACAAACATTGATCCTAGTAGCTTAATCTATACTCTGGAATTTTTGGAATTTATTTTGATTTTTGTGAATTTTTAATTATTTCATTAATATTTTCTAATTTTTGAAAATTAATTAATTAAATTATGAAATTATGTTTTATGGTAATTATAGGTGTTGAAATGCATTTTAGAAATGTATTTTTAATTTTTGTGAATTTTATATATTTATTTTGAATTTATTTAGTTTATGTAATTTTGGAAAAATTAGGTTAATTATGTGTTTAATTGAAATTAATTGGTTAATTGAGTATATTTATTGATAGTATTGAATTATATGTTGAGAAAATTAATTTTGAATAATTATACTATTTTTGGTGAATTTTTGGATAATTATAGTGAATTTATATATATAGGGGTATTTTGGAAATTTGACACTAAATTGGCTAAACATATAATTAAATTGGTTTTAATAGTTATTTAAGGTATAAAAATTATTTCTACAAATGATTTAGTATTTTTAACTAATTAAAACTATTTTTCGTAAATTATTTTCAAATTATATATAATATACATTTTTCTATATAAATGAGTTTTTATCGGTTTTTAACATGTTTTAGAGTTAATTATGTAATTTGGATAGATAAAATGTATTTTTATTATAAAAGGGCATTTTGGGTATTTCTGTGTTATTCTGTGAATTGTGAATCTCGATCGGTAAATTGTAGTTTGGAGTCCGATCGAGGGGTTGTGAATTGTGTTATTTCGAAGTGTATTTCTTTGTAGGACCAGCTCTACTCTTTGAGTAGAGAGATGTCCGTTTTACAGGGGAGGTTCTATCAGATTTTCGATAGAATTCTCATAAAACGTGATGTCCGGTCGAACTCTGATTGTAATTCTGTGTCTAGTATTCTAGATCGAGTTTTTAGAAATTTTTGCTAGATTTATTCTAATTTTTTGCTATCATTTGTTTGTTTAGTTGTGTCGAGATCGAGACCTAGTGGACCAGGCCCGTCGGATCCATCTCGAGGAGCGCAATAACAGCGAGTTGTTATTTTATATATATATGTTTTAGGGTGCATGTTTTAGAAATGTATGGTTTATTTTAATAAAGTATGCATAAATGATTTAAGTATTACTTAGGTTTATTTTTGGTATATTTTAAATTATATGCATGTTTTATTAAATATTTACACTTAAAATGTTTTTAAGTATATTTCTAGTTTATTTTGCAACTATATTGGATTTATTTGACGTATATATACTCGAAATATACCTGGTTTACTTTTGGTATATTTCTAGTATATATATGGTTTATGTTGCTATTTATTTCAAATTCATGCATCATTTATTTATGAATGCATGTTTTATATATTAATGAAGGATATCAATAGAATGTGCTACCTAGTGGGCAGCACTAGGACCGAGTACGTACCGGTACACCGATAGCATTTAGGCTTTATTACTAACCTCTTTGTGGATATTGATTGGATTGATTTATTTATTTGATGTGAGATATGATTTGGGAGTGTGATTGTTGGAGCTCGGTTGACCAAGTGTCTCGGGGCCAATTACACTAACAGTCAGACTGCTGGAGCTCGACTGACTTAGTGTCTCGGGGCCAGTCTACTGTCCAAATGGAATAAGTGAATATATTTGGAATAAGTGAGCTTATATGGCTAGAGTGTTGTCTAACACTGTTTGAGGTTGCGATTTTCTAGGGTTCTATTTGATCCTTCATAAACAGTGATTTTCAGAAAATATATAAAAATGATTTTGCTGCATCTGTGTGTATTTGCCTGTATATATATTTATTATATATACTATTGACTGTGTGCATTGCCATTTAGTTATGCATGTATATATATTATAATAATTCACTAAGTGAGGTTTGACTCCCCTCCGTTGACTATTTTTTAGGCGAGTCATCATCTTCAGACCTCAGTAGCATACCCATACGCTGGATTTCTTCCGCCCCGGCTTCACTATGTAAACTGCTTATCTGAGCTTTATTTTATAATCCAGACACTGCAGTAGTTGTAAACAGTTATGGAGTTTATGTATTATATTTGTGTGAGTTATGTATTTCAAATATTTGAACTGGAATTTGTATTAAAAGTTTATTTATAAATGAGATGAGTTGTTTGATTTAAATTCAATAGTGGATTTTTATTTTATTTATAATTTTATTTTCGCTGTAAAATACTTTATTTATATTATTATTATTATTATTATTATTATTATTATTATTATTATTATTATTATTATTATTGCATGTTTTATTTTATTTTAATTTTAAGGCTTGCTATGGGTTTCGGATTCGAAAGAATTCTCATTCCCTAACGTCGATCATGGCCCTTGTTTTGGGTTGTGACAAAGTTGGTATCAGAGCAGAGTTTTGTGTCAGGGCTTTAGTTATGTGAGTTGTGGCCCTAGTTTTCAAAGTTGTGTTTTCTTTTGGAAACTACTGCAGTGAATTAGGTTCGAGTATGTCTTGATAAGTAATCCTTGCTTTAGTTTTCTGTGTTATTCCTCCGTTGTCTATTTTGTCTGAATCATTCTATTTGTCTTTTCAGAATGAGGAGGTGAGCGCGTGTTGCTCCACCGGTCATTGAGGCCGAGGATGCTGAGTCCTTTCAGGATGAGGTTTTACCTCTTGAGCCGCCAGTTAGATGCAGAGGTCATGGCAAAGCTAGACCTCGAGGAGTGGCAGGTCGTCGTAGGCAGAGAGAGATACAGGATGAGGAGCCTATTAAGCCTGAGTATGAGGATGTTCCTGTACCTCCAGTTGTTTAGCCTATTCAGCCTGCCTATCAGCAGGGTATGTCTGACCTTGAGGCAGCTCTGTTTTATGCCAGAGTTGGCAGGATTGCCTTCGATGGGACTTTCGATCCGTTAGATTTTTTTCATACGATCGAGACTAGGACTCGGACTGCTCACCGAGTACCAGAAGATCATGATAGTTGAGCTTTCTGTTGAGGGACCAGCCCTGGATTAGTTTATTCAGATGATCCAACCTTATATGATGACGATGACCTGGGCTCAATTAAGAGAGCAGTTTATGAGGAGATTCTGCCCAAAGCCTCTTCGCATGAGTTATCGTCTCCGGTTGACTAGTATTTCTCTCGGTGATCGATTAGTAGAGGTGTATACCCAAGAGTTCCTTCGGCTAGGTAGATATGCAGAGGATCTGATGCGAGATCAGGATTTCGCAGTCCTACCTATGTCACTGGATTGGGTTCTGCATTTGCTGGTATGCCTACAGCGGGCCTTACTCTGGAGTCAGTCATAGAGTTGGCCAAGGAGATTGAGCTAAGGCTAGTCAGGCAGGGAGCGATGCCTGATTATTACCGACTGGGTGTTCAGTCGAGTAGATTGCAAGCTACTCTGTATTCGAGTTTCCATGTTGGATCGAGTAGTCAGCAAAGAGGTCCGACTCAGCAGAGTCAGAGGCAGCAGCATCGAATGTATCAGAGCAATAGACATGGCCGTGGAGGTCAGCGTAGACCATTTAGACTCGAGTCAGGTGCTTCGAGTAGTAGCTGTGGTCGCAGTTCTGGATCAGTTGTCAGTGTTTGCCAAACTTGCGGTAGAGTCCATCAAGGACCGTGTTACCTGACACCACTGACATGCTTCAGATGTGGGTAAACAGGACATTATGCTAGATTGTGTCCTTATTCTGGGTATCAGCAGCTGCAGATTCTGTGATTTCCCCAGTAGTTGATTGCTAGTGCTGCACCCATTCCTTTTCAATTGCCTCCAGCCTAGCATCAAAGTTCCACTCAGTTTGTTTCCCAGTAGGGTCATGGTAGAGGTGTTAGAGGTGTTGGCTAGGCTTCTACCAGTCAGTAGGGAGGTCGAGGACAGGCCAGAGTTTTCCATCTCACTCAGTAGGATGCTCAGGCATCTAATGCAGTTGTGGCAGGTATTGTTTCTGTTTGTTACTTGGATGCATGGGTTTTGTTTGATCCAGGTGCCACGCATTCGTTTGTTTCTCCTGTTTTTGCTTCCAAGTCTTATTGGCAAGCTTCGAGGATGGCTTTTCCTTTGTCTGTCGCCACTCCTCTAAATGATTCCTTGGACATTGATATTGTTTTTTCTAGTTATCTAGTTCTTGTGGGAGATAGAGAATTATCCATTGACTTGATTCTGTTGGATGTGATGGAGTTTGATGTTATTCTGGGTATGGATTAGTTATCTCAGCATTATACCGTGATGGATTGTTGGAATAAAGAGGTGACTTTCAGAATTCTGGTAAAGAAGAATTTAAGTTGGTGGGTAATAGGAGTTCAGCACCTCAGAATCTCATTTTTGCTATTACGGCTAGGAAGTTATTGAGGAAAGGATGTCAGGGATATTTGGCATTAGTCAGGGATACTTCAGTAGAGAAGTTATCACTCACAGATGTTCTTGTTGCCTATGAGTTTCCTGATATTTTTCTTGAGGAGTTGCCAGGTTTACCACCTCATAGAGATATTGAGTTCTATATAAATATGGTTCTAGGTACTACTCCTATATCTACGCCACCGTATAGAATGGCTCCTGCAAAGTTGAAAGAGTTGAAGGAGCAATTGCAAGAATTTTTGGATAAGGGCTTTATCAGACCCAGTGTTTCTCCTTGGGGTGCACCAGTTCTGTTTGTGAAGAAGAAGGATGGTACCCTGAGACTGTGCATTAACTACAGACAGCTAAATAAGGTGACAGTGAAGAACAAGTATTATCTCCCAAGGATAGATGACTTGTTTGATCAGCTACAGGGTGCACAGTTCTTTTCCAAGATTGATCTGAGGTCGGGTTATCATTAGTTGCGGATCAGTGAAGCTGATGTTCCTAAAACAACATTTTGCACTCGATATGGCCATTATGCATTCATGGTGATGTCTATTGGTTTGACTAATGCACCAGCAGCTTTTATAGACTTGATGATCAGGGTATTCAGATTGTATGTGGATCAGTTTATGGTAGTCTTCATTGATGATATACTGGTATATTCAAGGAGTATGGAGGAGCATGTATATCACTTAAGGATTGTACTGCAGACACTGAGAGATCATCAGCTTTATGCTAAATTCTCAAAGTGTGATTTCTGGATGGAGAGTGTTTCTTTTCTTAGACACGTAGTGTCTAAAGAAGGTATCTAGGTTGATCCACAGAAGATTGAGGCAGTGTCTGAGTGGCCTAGACCAACTTCTGTTATCGAGATTCAGAGTTTTTTTGGGTTTAGCCGGGTATTATAGGCGATTTATGCAGGATTTTTCTAGAATTGTAGCCCCTATGACTTGCTTGGCTCAGAAGAATGTTAGATTTGAGTGGTCAGAAGCTTGTGAGAACAACTTTCAATTATTGAAGGAGAAATTGACCCCAGCCCCAGTGTTAGTTTTGCCTAATAGTGTGGACAAGTTCATAGTTTATTGTGATGCCTCTACAGTTGGCCTTAGTTGTGTGTTGATGCAGAATGGTAGGTTGATAGCCTATGCTTCGAGGTAGTTGAAGAAGCATGAGCAGAACTATCCTACACATGACCTTGAAATGGCTGCAGTGATCTTTGCTTTGAAGATTTGGAGACATTATCTGTACGGGGTGACTTATGAGATTTTTACTGATCACAAGAGCCTTAAGTACATTTTCCAGCAGAGAGATCTGAATCTGAGGCAGAGGAGATGGTTGGAATTATTAAAAGATTATGACTGTGAGATTTTATATTATCCGAGCAAGGCTAATGTGGTAGACAGGTTGACAAAGTCTGCACATTTCTTCCCTGTGAAAGCCACTTATTCTATAGCTAGATTGGCAAAGCTATATGTGAAGCATATTGTGTGCCTTCATGGAGTACCTGCGTCCATTGTGTCAGACAGAGGTTCAGTGTTTACCTCTCATTTTTGGCAGAAGTTGCAGGAAGCAATGGGCACTAGGTTGGATTTTAGTATTGCTTTTCATCCTCAGACAGATGGTCAGTCTGAGAGGACGATCCAGACACTAAAAGATATGTTGAGGATGTGTGTTCTGGATTTGGGAGGTAGCTGGGATGATCATTTTCCACTTGTGGAGTTTGCATATAATAACAGTTACCATAGCAGTATTGGTATGGCGCTATATGAGGCGTTGTATGGAAGGAAGTGTAGATCCCCTATGAGTTAGGATGAGATTGGGGAGAGAGCTTTGACTGGGCCTGAGATGGTTCAAGATGTTGCAAAGAAATCGCTATGATTAAGCACAGATTAGAGATCGGAGTTAGCAGGCAGAAGAGCTATGCGGATCCTAGGCACAGAGATATGGAATTTCAGGTCGGGGATTTTGTTTTCCTGAAGGTGTCTCCGATGAAGGGTGTTATGAGATTTGGCAAGAAGGGTAAGTTGGCACTGAGATATATCGAACCATTTGAGATTCTGGAGAGAGTTGGCACTATTGCATATCAGTTGGCTTTGTCCCCGAGTATGTCACAGGTGCATCTGGTGTTTCATATCTCGATGCTAAGGAAGTATATCTCAGACCCTTCACACGTGTTGCAACCTGACAGTGTAGAAGTGAATGAAGATTTGACATTTGTAGAAGAACCTATGGCAATCGTTGATTATCAAGTTCGACAGTTGCGATCGAAATAGATTTCAATGGTCAAGGTTTTGTGGCGTAACAACAAAGTTGAGGAGCATACGTGGGAGACTGAAGCTAAGATGCGAGCTTCTTACCCATATCTCTTCCCTTCTTGATCTTGTAATTTTCTTTCTAGAATTCAGGGACGAATTCTTGTAAGGGGGGAAGACTGTAATATCCCGAGTTTTTAAATATTTTTATACTGCATCGGGATATGCAGTGTTAATAATTTTTGTATATATTTATGATTATTTTCATATGTTTGATAATTATTAAGTTATTTTAATTATTCTTAATTATTTTAAGTACTTTATGTAAAATTTTGTCGGGACTTGTATTTTCGGGGAAATTGACACATAAATAATTTAATATTAATTATTTTAAATAGATTTACGCATTTGCATGAGTTCATGCATTATTTTAATTGTCGTGTTAAAATATATACATATATATGCATATATATATACATATATATAATAATTTTAGGGTTTATTAATTATTTTTAATTATGTACGTATATATTATATAGTTGTTATTTAATTAATATGTGTATATGTATATTAATTAATTAATTTTTTCTAGTGTGTGGTGTAGAATTTTTGAATATAAAATTATTATATTAATGTACAAATTACTAAAGTTACTATAATATATATATATATATATATATATATATATATATATATATATATATATATATATATATATATATATATATATATATATATATATATATATATATATAAACTTTACCACATTTACAAAATATACCCCCGACTCCTCCTTCCTTCATCCCGACGTCCAACCACCATCACCACCGCCTGTCACGCCGTTTCTTCACTGTCGGTGTGCCTTTCGACGTGCCACCTTTATCCTCAGCCAGCTCCGCCACCTTCTCTTCCTTCTCCGGCGCCGTTTGAAGCTCATTTTGGCCGGAAGACCGAAACTTGAAGCCACCGTCACCATTTTTGACACCGCCAGTCTCTATCTTCTCCTTGAACCCCAGTGAGAGTGATTCCAAGCTTTGTTTCACTTAAAATGGTCTAGATTTCCCTAGGTTTTGATTTTTTAATTTCTGCCTATTAGGGTTTTTGATTTTTTTTGAACTTCAATTTGATTGATTCATGAAAACTTCCTTCACAAACTTTGATCCTAGTAGCTTAATCTTCATGCTGGAATTTTTGTGGAATTTTTGGAATTTATTTTGATTTTTGGGTACTTTTGATTATTTTATTATTATTTTCTAATTTTTGAAAATTAATGAATTAAATTATGAAATTGTGTTTTATGGTGATTTTAGGTGTTGAAATGAATTATAGAAATTTATTTGTAATTTTTTTGAATTTTTATGTATTTATTTTGAATTTATTTAGTTCATGTAATTTTGAAAAATAGGGTTAATTATGTGTTTAATTGAAATTAAGTGGTTAATTGAGTATATTTATTGATATTATTGAATTATATGTTGACAAAATTAACTTTGAGTAATTATATTATTTTTGGTGTATTTTTAGATTTATTTTAGTATATTTATATATATAGGGGTATTTTGGTAATTTTACACTAAATTGGCTAAAAATGTAATTAAATTGGTTTTAATAGTTATTTAGGGTATAAAAATGATTTCCATAAATTATTTAGTATTTTTAACTAATTAAAACTATTTTTCATAAATTATTTTCAAATTATATGTATATTATACGATTTTTCTAAATAAATGAGTTTTTATCGGTTTTTTAATGTGTTTTAGGGTTAATTACGTAAGTTCGATTGATAAACTGTATTTTTATTATATAAGGGTATTTTTGGTATTTTGTAAATATTTTGTGAATTGTAGTTTGGAGTCCGACCGAGGGATTTTGGTTGTGAATATTATGTTATTTCGAAGTGTGTTTCTTTACAAGACCGACTCTACTCTTTGAGTAAAGAGATGTCCATTTTACAGGGGAGGTTCTGTCAGATTTTCGATAGAATTCTCGTAAAACGTGATGTCCGATCGAACTCTAATCCTGATTCTATATCTAGTATTCTAGATCGAGTCTTTAGAACTTCTGTTAGATTTATTCTGATTCCTATCATTATTTGTTTGTTTAGTTGCGCCGAGATCGAGGCCTAGTGGACCAGGCCCGTCAGACCCATCTCGAGGAGCGCAATAATAGTGAGTTGTTATTTTATACATATATGCTCTAGGGTGCATGATTTTAGAAATATATGTGTTATTTTGATTAAATATGCATAATGATTTAATTAGTACTTAAGTTTATTTTAGTTTATTTTTGGTTTATTTTCGGTATATTTTAAACTATATGCATGTTTTATTAATGAATTATGTTTAAAATGTTTTTGAATATATTTATAGTTTATTTTGTAATTTAATTGGATTTATTTGACGTATATATACGCGAAATCTACCTGGTTTACTTTTGATATATTTCTAGTATATATATGGTTTATGTTGCTATTTTATTTAAATTCATGCATCATTTATTTCTATGAATGTATGTTTTATATTTTAATGAAGGATATCAATAGAATGTGCTACTTAATGGGCAGCACTAGGACCGAGTACGTACCGATACGCTGATAGCATTTAGGCTATAATACTAACCTATCTATGGATTATGATTGGATTGATTGGATTTGATTTGATGTGTGAGATATGATTTGGGAGTGTGATTGCTGGAGCTCGGTTGACCAAGTGACTCGGGGCCAATCATACTGACAGTCAGACTGCTGGAGCTCGGTGGACTTAATGTCTCGGGGCTAGTCTCCTGTCCAAATGGAACAAGTGAATACATTGAAATAAGTGAGCCTATATGGCTAGAGTGTTGCCTAACACTATTTTGAGGTTGCAATTTTCTAGGGTTCTATTTGATCCTTCATAAACAGTGATTTTCAGTAAACATATATATAAAATGATTTTGCTACATCTGTGTGTATTTGCCTGTATATATATTTATTATATATACTATTGACTATGTGCATTGTCACTTAGTATGCATGTATATATATTATAGCAATTCACTCAGTAAGGTCTGACTCCCCTCCATTGACTATTTTTCAGGAGAGTCATCGTCTTCAGACCTCAGTAGCAGATCCGTACGCCGGATTTCTTCTACCCCGGCTTCATTATGTAAATTGCTTACCTGAGTTTTATTTTTATGATCTAAACACTACAGTAGTTGTAAAAATTGTTAAAGGGTTATGTACTATATTATGTGAGTTGTATATTTTAAGGATTTGAACTGGATTTGTATTAAAAGTTTATTTATATATATATGAGATGAGGTTGTTGATTTAAATCTCTGGGTGGATTATTATTTAAATATTTATGATTTTATTTCCATTGCAGAATATTTTAATTATGTTATTATTAGTATTGCATGTTTTATTTTATTTTTAGGCTTACTACGGGTTCCGGATTTGAAAGAATTACCGTTCCCTAGCGCCGGTCATGGTCCCTATTTTGGGTCGTGACAGTAGGGTTCCAGGTTGGAGACTATGTGTTTCTAAAGGTGTCTCCGATGAAAGGTGTGATGAGGTTTGGTAAGAAAGGAAAATTAGCATCGAGATATATTGGATCATTCAAGATTCTGGAGAGAGTAGGCATGGTTGTATATCAATTAGCTTTGACTCCAAATTTATCTCCAGTGCATCCAATGTTCCATATCTCGATGCTAAGGAAGTATATTTCAGACCATTCGCACGTGTTGTAGTCTGATAGTATGGAAGTGAACAAAGACCTGACGTATGAGGAGGAACCAGTCGCGATAGTTGACTATCAAGTTCATCTCAGTTGCATTCAAAACATATACCGATAGTCAAAGTATTATGACAGAGCAATAACGTGGAGAAGCTCACTTGGGAGACAGAAGTCGAAATGCGAGTTGCCTACCCTTACCTCTTTCCTCAATGATTTCTTGTTTTCTATTCTTTTATTTGAATTCGAGGACGAATTCTTGTAAGGGGGGAAGCTTGTAATGACCTAATATTTTAAATTATTAAAATATATTTTAAGATATGTAGTGTTAATAATATTTTAAATTTATATTTATTATAAATATTTGTGACTAGTATTTATTTATTTTACCTTAAATATTTTCTTGCATAAAATAATTTATTTGGAAGTTTTATTATTTAAAAATATTAAAGTTATTATTTTTTTTATTTTTATTTTTAGTGTGCATGTGTATCATACATGTGTGTTATTTTTATTGTTATTATTATTATTGTTATTTGTTATTATTATTATGATTATTTTGTTATTATTCTTATTATATGTGCATGTGATGTGCACGTATATTATATGTATATATATGGGACAAGTGGCTAAGTGTATATATATATATATATATATACATATATATATATATATATATATATATATATATATATATATATATATATATATATATATATATATATATATATATATATATATATATATATATATATATAACAAATAAAACAATAATACATTAAATCAAACGAGCCAACTAACCTCTCTTTCTTTTCTTCTTCTTCTTCTCCCTCCCATACTTCCGCCATTAACTCCTCAAGACATATGCTTCTCAATTCTTAAGTCGTTTCAACTTTACGACGTCCGGATTGTGAGTTATCTCAAGTTTTAGTTTATGTCCATCTTAGGTTTTTATTTTTTTAAGCTTATTCTTGTTTGATTCTTGAGAATTCCCTTAAGTAATGTTGTTATATGCAACTTAAGCTCCCTAAATATATTTTTAGTTTATTTTTTTTTGAATTATTTTGAATTATGGGTATTTTTTTTGAATTTTTTTTAATTATGTTATTTATTTATTTTGGATGGAAATTTGGTTAAATTAGTATTGTTAATTTTGGTAGTAAGAAAATAATTTTAGAAATTTTGTATAATTTTTTAATAATATATATTGTATTATGTGATTTTTGGATTAATGAGTAAAATATGTGTTTTAATTGAAATTATAGTTAAATAACATGTTTTAAATAATTTTGTAATAATAAATGCTCTTAAAATAATTTTTACGAATTATTTACTATTTTTAACTAATTAATACTAATTTTTGATATTATATTCAAATATTAATTTTATATACTATTTTTGTAGTTAAATAAGTTTTTAACCATTTTTATTATATATATAACCTATTTGAGTAATTAATTGTGAATTTTATTATTTTAAGCTAAATAATAAAAAAATTGGATTTTTTATTAATATTATATAAATTATTTGAGATTTTATTTAGTTAATGTGTAAATAATTATATTTAGTGTTTTTAATGTTTAAATATATTATATTTTGGTATTTTATGGATATTTATGGAATTTAATGGTTTTTATTATATTTATTATTTAATATTGATTTGTGGTGAATTGATAACCTCGGTTAGGAATTTGAGTTGTTTAGGGTTCTAACCCGAGGTGTTAAGCTCTGTGATATTATAAGTGTGTTTTATTGCAAGATTAGCTCTACTTTTCAATAAAGAGATGTTCGTTTTACAAAGGAAACTCTGTCGAATTTTTGTAAAACGTGATGTCGGGTCAATTCTAAGTTTTTGTGTTTTAACTGAGTTTTAATTCTTAGATCGAGTCTTTCTTAGAATTCTTAGAAGTATACGTTAAGAACTTATTCTAATTTTTATTATTATTTATTTTTCTAGCTATGACGAGACCGGGGCCTATCAGACCAGGTTTGTCGAGTCAGTCTCGAGGAGTGCAAACTTGTGAGTTATTATTTTATATATGCAGTACATATAGGATGCATGATATTGAGTATACATGTTTTTAATATGTATTTATACATGAATTATTTTATTAAATGATTTAGTATATGTTTAGTATACTTATGGTTTATACGTGGCATGTAAACTTGAAATATTTTTAGTATATAACTGGTATATTTCCAGTATTTTTTTGGTATATTTTGATATTTATACAACATATATGCTTGTTATATTTTCAATATACACTTAGTATATTTTTGGTATATGTGTGGTATATATATCTAGTATATTTTTGGTATATTCTTTTATGTTGTATGCCATTTTATTTTAATTGTGCATTTTATTATTTTCCATAAATATATGGTTTTATTGAAGGATATCAATAGAACATGCTACCTAGTGGGCTGCACTAGGACTATGTATGTACCGGTGCGATAGATTTTAAGGTTGAGTTTATACAATCATTTGAGGTGAAATTTGATCGATTGATTATTGAGAATTTCAGTGATTGAGTAGTGTGATTGCGGGAGCTCGGTTGACCTAGTGTCTCGAGGCCAATGACAATGATAGTGAGACTGTGGGAGCTCAGTTAACTTAGTGTCTCGAGGCCAGTCTACTGTTTAAAAATGGAATAAGAGAATTACTTTGGAATTAAGTGAACATGATGGCTAATGAGATATTTTGATTGAGGTTGCGGATATCTAGGGTTCTATTTGATCATTCATTTAAATAAATATTTTTTGCATTTATTATATATATAAAAGCATATTTTAGCATCTAAGTGAAATGCGTGTATATGTATATTATTATACTGATGCTTGACTATATATGATTTAGATTACATGTATATATATTATAATAATTCAGTCAGTGAGGTCTGACTTCCCTCAATATTTTTTTTAGGAGATTCCTCATTGTTATACCTCAGTAGTAGACTTCTTTGTCAGTCTTCTTCAACCCCAGCTAGATTATGTAATTTTATTATCTAAGCTTTTATTGTACTCTAGAAATTGCAGTAGTAACGTTATTGTATCAACAGTCTAATAATGTTTTGGTTTTTGGAATTCTGTATCAGATTACTGTATGAATATTTTATTATGAAATGACATTGAGTATTTATTTTTATATCGATTTAAATTTTAATTCTGATGTATTATTATTATTATTATTGCATGTTTTTTTAATTTTTAAGGCTTGCTACAGGTTTTGGATTCAAAAGAATTCTCATTCCCTAGCACCGGTCATGACTCCCAGTTTGGGTCATGACACTCATATTGGTCAGTCAGGGAGTTATGCCTAATTATAATCAATTGGGAGGTGTCCAGGCATGAGGATCGCAGAGCACTCAGTACACCACATTTTAGATTGGCTCTAATAGTCGATAGAGAGGATACTATCAACAGAGCTAGAGACCTTAGCAAAGAGTCCATAAGAGTAGCATACATGGCCATAGTGGACCATGTAGACCTAGTAGATTCGATTCTAGTGCTACTAGTAGTAGCAATGGTTAGAGTTTGGGTTATGGTAGCACGGGATCAACAGCTAGTGCTTATCAGATGTGTGGGATAGTCCATCAGGGACTGTGCTACATGACTCTTAGAGCTAGCTTTAAATGCAGACAGACGAGGAATTTTGCTAGAGTGTATCCTTATTCTAGCTATCAGTAGTAGTTTTCATAACAACCTATGGCTTGTTCAGCTCCAGCTCCTTATCAGTTGCCTCCAGTTTAGTATCTAAGTATGTCGTAATTTATTGCCCAACAGGGGCATGACAAAGGTAGTAGAGGTAGTGCCAAGGGTTTTGGTCAAACTTCCACTAGCCAGTAGGGAGTCCGAGGTCAGGCTAGGGTTTTTCACCCTCACCTAGCAGGATGCTCAGGCATCCAACGTCGTTGTTGCAGGTATACTTCCAATATGTTACTTGGATGCTAGAGTTTTAATTGATCCAGGTGCCATACATTCTTTTATGTCCCTTATTTTTGCTTCGAAGTCATGTTGGCAAGCTTCAAGGATGGCATTTCCTTTATCTATCACCACTCCTTTAAGTGATTTATTAGACACTGACATTGTTCTTTCTAGATGTCCAATGTTAGTGGGGGACAAAGAATTATTAGTGGAATTGATATTATTGGATGTGATGGAGTTTGATGTGAGCCTTGGTATGGATTGGTTATCTTAGCACTATGTCGTTGTTGAATGTCAAAGTAAAAAGGTGATTTTCAGAATTCTGGATGAAAAAGAGTTTATGTATATGGGTGATAAGAGTTCTGCACCTCAGAATCTTATTTCCGCTATCACGGCTAGGAAGAGGCTGAGAAAAGGTTATCAGGGATACTTAGCACTAGTCAGGGATACTTTAGTGGAGAAGTTGTCTCTCATAAATGTTCTAGTAGCTTGTGAGTTTTCTAATGTTTTTCCTAAGGAGTTGTCAGGTTTACCACCTCATAGAGAGATTGAATTCTATATAGATGCGGTCCTAGGCACGGCTCCTATTTCGAAGCCGCCCTATAGAATGGCTCCTGTAGAGTTAAAGGAATTAAAGGAGTAGTTGCAAGATTTATTGGACAAAGGTTTCATTAGACCCAGTGTTTCTGCTTAGGGTGCACCAATTCTATTTATGAAGAAGAAGGATGGTACACTGAGATTATGCATAGATTACAGAGAGTTGCATAAGGTGACAGTGAAGAATAAATATCCTCTTCTGAGGATAGATTATTTATTTGATCAATTTTAGGGTGCACAGTTCTTTTCCAAGGTTGACTTGACATCGGGTTATCATTAGTTGTATATCAGTGAAGCCGATGTTCTTAAAATGGCATTCCGTACTCGATATAGTCACTATAAGTTTTTGGTGATGTCTTTCGGGTTAACTAATGCACCAGTTGTTTCATGGACCTAATGAATATGGTATTCAAACCGTTTATGGATCAATTTATGGTAGTCTTCAGTGATGATATACTGGTGTATTCAAAAAGTATGAAAGAGAACGTATATCACTTGAGGGCAATATTGTACACACTGAGAGAGCATTAGCCTTATACTAAATTCTTGAAGTGTGATTTCTGGTTGGAGAGTGTTGCATTCCTTGGACACATGGTGTCTAAAAATGGTATTCAAGTTTATCCATAAAATATTAAAGCAATGTCTAAATGGCCCAGACCAACATCAGTTATAGAGATTCAAAGTTTCCTAGGTTTGGCTAGGTACTATAGGAGATTTATGTAGGATTTCTCAAGAATTGCAGCACCTATGACTCACCTAACTCAGAAGAATGTGAAGTTCGTGTGGTTAGATGCTTGTGAGAATAGTTTTTAGTTATTGAAGGAGAAGTTGACCATAGCTCCAATTCTGACTTTGCCTAATGGAGTAAACAAGTTCACTATGTATTATGATGCCTCCAGAGTCAGTCAATGTTGTATGTTAATGTAGAATGGTAGGTTGATAGCTTATGCTTCAAGGCAGTTGAAGAAGTATGAACAGAATTATCCTACTTATGACTTAGAGATGGCTACAATGATCTTTGCTCTCAAGATTTGGAGACATTATTTGTATGGAGTGACTTGTGAGATTTTCACAGATTATAAGAGTTTGAAGTACATTTTCTAATAAAGAGATATGAACTTGAGGCAAAGGAGATGGTTGGAATTGATGAAGGACTATGATTATAATATTCTATACCAACTAGGCAAAGCTAATGTGGTAGCAAATGCTTCGAGTAGAAAATTCTCAGGTAGTCTTGCTCACATTAGTGTGGAGAGGAGACCTTTGATCCAAGAGTTAAATTAGTTAATGGATCAAGATTTGATGATGAAAATTAGTAGATCAAGAGGATTGCTAACTCAATTCAAAGTTAGATCAATGTTAAGAGATAGGATTAAGGCAGCTCAGGGCCGAGATCCTATTCTAACAGAGCTTGAGGAGAATGTTTGTGAATGGGAAATTCGCTAATTTACACTGGATGATAAAGGTATTTTATGGATCAGTGGTAGATTATGCATTCTTGATATGGATAATTTGAGAGAAAAGATCCTTAAAGAAGTGCATTTTACAACTTACAGTGTACATCCAAGTGTTACTAAGATGTACCACAGCATCAAAGATTTGTACTGATGGGATGGATTGAAAAAGGATGTATCTGATTATATTTCTAAGTGCTTAACATGTCAAGAAGTGAAAGCTAAGCATTAGAAGCCCTTTAGGAAGCTTCATCCTCTTCCTATTCTTGAGTGGAAATGGGAGAGAATTACTTTGGATTTTGTGACTGGGTTACCTCATTCAAAGAATGGATACGATTCCATCTAGGTGATTGTGGATAGGTAAACCAAATTAACTCACTTCTTACTAGTTAAAGCTACTTATTCTATAGCATAGTTGGCTAAGCTATATATTAAGCATATTGTGTGCCTTCATGGAGTGCCTATTTTTATTGTATTTGATAGAGGTTCAGTGTTTACCTTTCAATTTTGGCAGAAGTTGCAGGAAGAAATGGGCACCAGGCTTGATTTCAGTACTACTTTTCACCCTCAAACAGATGATCAATCAGAGAGGACAATCTAAACACTTGAGGATATGTTGAGAATGTGTGTAATAGATCTTGAAGGTAGTTGGGATGATTATCTACCATTGGTAGAGTTTGCTTATAATAACAACTACCATAGCAGTATTAAAATGGCACCGTATGAAGCTCTGTATGAAAGGAAGTGTATATCTCCTCTATATTGGGATGAGATTGGAGAGAGAGCATTAACTGGACCTAAGATTATTCATGATGCAACTGAGAAGGTTACTTTGATCAAAAGAAGATTAGAAATCGTAACTAGCAGATAGAAGAGCTATGCAGATCTGAAGCATAAGGATGTGGAGTTTTAAGTTTGAGGCTATGTGTTTCTGAAGGTGTCTTTGATGAAGGGTGTAATGAGATTTGGCAAGAAGGGGAAGTTAGAACCGAGATATATTGGACCATTTGAGATTTTGGAGAGAGTGGGCATGGTTGTGTATTGGTTGGCTTTGCCTCCAAATCTATCTCAAGTGCATCCAATGTTCTATATCTCAATGCTAAGGAAGTATATTTTGGACCCTTCGCATGTGTTACAGCCTGAGAGTGTGGAAGTGAATGAAGACCTAACGTATGAGGAAGAACTAATTACGATATTGGATTATCAAGTTTGTCAGTTATATTTGAAGCATATCCCCATGGTCAAGGTGTTTTGGAGGAGCAACAACATGGAGGAACACATGTGGAAGTCGGAGGTTGAGATGCAGGTGGCCTACCCTTACCTTTTTCCTCGATGAATTCCTATTTTCTGTTCTTTTATTTGAAATTCGAGGATGAATTTTTGTAAGGGGGGAAGATTATTTATCACAACCCGAACCCAGGGGCACATGACCAGCACTAAGGAATAGGAAAGCATAAAGCTACCGAATCCCATGGTAAGCCTTAAAAGAAAAACGCAGAATATTTAAACTTTGAAACCTTACAATAAATAATTAACTCATAATGCATATTATCAAACTGATTTTTCTCAATATAATTTAAACCATAATATCATAGTGCATAAAATAAATAAGCATCAGTTATACAAATAATATCTCAGTACATAAATTATAAATACATGATATCCCAAATAAAATATGCAATTATACAGTTTTTTCTACTGTGGTACACGAATATAAATACAACACAACTAAGTAGACCTACATAAAATAGCCAGTGATGAAGCTACACAACAAAGTAAAGTAGGCCTAACAGAAAACTCCCAAACTCCTGAAAAAAAAATAAGTTGATGGGAATCAGACCTCACTGAGTAAGTTAATAAATAAATGAATGCGGTTTGAAAATCTCCTTAAAAATAATTTTTTATGGAAATATAATATATTTATAATTTTATTCAAATCATTTGATATACATATAAGAAATCCATTTTTTCAAAGGAAAGAATTAAATATTTAAGTGCTTTTTAAAACATTTCAGTATAAAAATTAGGTAGAACCTAATTTATAAATTTTATAACAATCATACGACTCACTTATATCCAAGATTGCCAAATCTCGAGGGCAAAGCATTACCAGGATACACAACCGCAGTCACATCACTTAGTCCAATATCACTGATGGTGTTCGAGAGAAAAGCATCACCAGACCTTCGGCCCCAGTGATTTAATAAATATAATCCAACTATAATGGCGGTGTCCGAGAGCAAAGCATCACTAGACCATCAGCCCCAATATTTATTAAGTAAACAAATATTATACTACTAGCGGTGTCCGAGAGTAAAACATCACCAGACCTTCGGCCCCAGTATTTATTAAATAAACAAATATTATACTACTGACGGTGTCCGAGAGCAAAGCATCACTAGACCTTCGGCTCCAGTAATATAATTAAATAATCATATATTTTACCGGTGCGCACACGGTCCTGATGAAACTCATCATGTAGCTCGTTCTACCGTGGTTTATTTAAAATAATTTCAAATAAATAAAATAAGAAAAATTACAATAAATAACAATAAAATAAATCAACTATAAAATAAATCATGCAATACCATATGAAGAATGCCGACTAGAATCTCATAAAATTAAATTCATCATAATTTAATATGTTTTTAATTTAAAAACCTAACATATAATTCAAGTATTAACTTACAGGATAAAGGTGCTCCTCTAATACGTCATGCCCGACCTCGACTGGTAGACGTGACCGGAGGGGCGGCTAAAAGACAGAAAAAGGAAAATGACTATCAAAAAATAGAAACCTAACTTCTAGAATTCTAAGGAAAAGTCAACTCGAACTTAGAATAACAAATTTATGATTAACCCGGTGTCACATTTTACGAGAAATCTACCAGAAATTCGATAGATTTTTTTTCTGTAAAATAGACATCCCTCTACCGAAGTAGAGTCAATCCTGCAAGTAAACTCAACACTTTCGGTTGGAACCCCGAATTACACAATTTCCAACTGAGGTTCACAAAAATACAAATAAGCAAATATTAAATATTAATATAATAAAATCACCAAAAACTATAAAAATTAATAATAAATCATAATATAACTTATTCAATTCTCAAAACACTAAATACATTTATTTTCACCATAATTTAATAAAATCCCAAATAATAATATAATATTAATAAAAACCCAACTTTCCAAATATTCTACATAACATAGTCAAATTCAAACTTTAATTGCTCAAATAGTTTAAATATGCTATAATATTAATTAAAACTCATTAAATCACAAAAACAATAAATAATTTAATATTGAATATAATTTTTAAAAATTAGAATTAATTAGTTAAAAATAGTAATTAATTTATTCAAAATTATTCTAATACTCAATAAAATTCTAAAACCATTTGAAATGTAATATAACTATATTTTCAATCAAATTACATAATTACCCCAAAATTTCAATACTCACATAAACATAATAATTCCTCAAAAATAATATTAATATATTAAAAATAATTTTATTAACACATAAATTATTAACTTAATATACTAATCACTAATTACTCAAATATTCAACTAAAAATAATTAATTAATAACATTAACAAAATATACATAAAACTTAAAATATCCAAAAATATAAATCAATTTAATTAATCTAAATCATTTGTTTATCTACTCTTAACCAAAATCAACCCCAAATAATTTAGATCAATCAATATATGTATAGATCAACCCAAATTAACCAAAAAATAAAAATAAAATTTCTGCATAATTTAAACAAACAATTCATAATTAAAAAAATAAAAAATCAACCTAAAAGCTAACTAAAATCAACTAACAAACAACTAAATCAACCAACAACCAACTAACCTAAAACTCACCTAAACTAAGCCAAAATCAAGAGGAAGAAGGTTGTTGTTGTTGTCGTTCCTGCTGTTGCTGCTTCTTGTTGCCTCTGCACGTTGCTACTGTTGTCTTCTCCGCAAGGAAGGAAGAAGGACAGGGTGATGGCTTCGGTTCATACAGCAAGAGGAAAAGTGTAATATCTCGTGTTTTTAAATATTTTAATACTGCATCGGGATATACAGTGTTAATAATTTTTGTATATAATTATGATATTTTTACGAGTTAATATGTATTTAAAACTTATTTTAATTATTGTATATTATTTTAAGTGCTTTACGTAAAATTTTCCTGAGAATTCTATTTTCGGAGAAATTTTCACGTAAATAATTTACTATTAATTATTTTAATTAGATTTACACATTTGCATGAACTCATATATATTTTTAAAATACTAAATAACGTATATTTGTGTAATTATTTATTTAATTAGGGTTTAATTAATTATCCTAATATTTTATTATTTATTAATTAGTTTTAATATTATTTAATTATTTTTAAGTGTATTAAATTTTAAAATATTAAATTATATGTGTGTGGTGTATATTTAATGTGTGTGATTTTATATTATTTTAATATATAGTGTAAAGTATATATATATACATATAATATGTTAAAAATCAGAAATTTTTATCAAATTACCGAATTGCCCCTCCTTCTTCCTTCTTCTCTCCCGACGCCTACCCTCACTGCGCCTCCCGTTTTGCCTCGTCTGACCGCCCTTCGCCGCCATCAATTGCCGCCAACCTCCTCCCCCTTCCTTCCTCTTCCTCTCCAACGTGACTAGGCTGCCAGAAGCCCGCTAAAACGCCCGGAATTCGTGGTGGCAACAAGTGGTGCTCTTCGCCGTCGATCACGTTTTTTGCCACCATTTTTGACACCGCCGATCTTCATCGACTCCTTGAGCTCTGGAGGTCCCTATTCTAAGCTCCTTTTCGCCTGAAAATAAGTGGTTGATGAGGTTTGAGCTAAATCTTCAATTCGGCCATTTTAGCTTTTTGAATTTTTTTTGAACTTAAAATTGATTGATTCATGAAAAATTCCTTCACAAATGTTGATCCTAGTAGCTTAATATTCATGTGTGAATTTTTGTAGAATTTTTGAGATTATTTTGATTTTTGGGTATTTTTGAATATTTTAATATTATTTTCTAATTTTCGAAAATTAATTAAATAAATTATTAAATTGTGTTTTATGATAAATATAGGTGTTAAAATGAATTATAGAAATTTATTTGGAATTTTTATGAATTTCTATGTATTTATTTTGAATTTATTTAGGTTTATGTAATTTTGGGAAAATTAGGTTAATTGTGTTTTTAATTGAAATTAATTAGTTGATTGAGTTTAATTATTGATATTACTGATAAATATGTGGAGAAAATTAATTTTGGATAATTATATGATTTTTGGTGAATTTTTGGAGTAATTTTAGTATATATATATATATATATATATATATATATAGGGGTATTTTGGTAATTTTACCCTAAATTGACTAAAAATGTAATTAAATTGGTTTTAATAGTTATTTAAGGTATAAAAATGATCTCTACAAATTATTTAGTATTTTTAATTAATTAAAACTATTTTTTATGAATTATTTTCAATTATATATATAATATACGATTTTTCTAAATAAAATGAGTTTTATTGGTTTTTATTGTGTTTAGGGGTTAATTATGTAATTTTTACTTATTAAATGTATTTCTATGATATAAGGGTATTTTTGATATTTCCATTATTATTCTGTGAATTATGAACCCCGGTCGGTAAACTATAGTTTGGAGTCCGACCGAGGGGTTGTGGTTGTGTTTCTGTGTTCGTTTTTCAAAGTGTGTTTCTTTGCAAGGCCGGCTCTACTCTTTGAGTAGAGAGATGTCAATTTTACAGGGGAAGTTCTGCTGGATTTTTGGTAGAATTCTCATAAAACGTGATATTCGGTCAAACCCTAATTCTGATTCTGTGTCTAATATTCTAGATCGAGTTTCTAGGATTTTCTGTTAGGTTTATTCTGATGTCTGTTATTTATTATTTGTTTAGTTGCACCGAGACCGAGGCCTAGTGGACCAGGCCCATCGGACCCATCTCGAGGAGCTCACTAAGTGTGAGTTACTATTTTATATATATATGTTTAGGGTGCATGATTTAGAAATATATGTTTTATTTTGATTAATTATGCATAAATAATTCAATTATTACTTAAGTTTATTTTTAGTTTATTTTGGTTTATCTTTAGTATATTTTCGGCATATTTTAAATTATATGCATGTTTTGCTAATAAATTAGGTTTAAAATGTTTTTGAATATATTTCTAGTTTATTTCGTAATCTATATGGATTTATTTGACGTATATATATACTCGAAATATACTTGGTTTACTTTTGGTATATTTTTAGTATATATATGGTTTATGTTGCTATTTTATTCAATTCATGCATCATTTATTTTTATGAATGTATGCTTTATATTTTAATGAAGGATATCAATAGAACGTGCTATCTAGTGGGCAGCACTAGGACCGAGTACGTACCGGTACGCTGATAGCATTTAGGCTATATTACTAACCATTTGTGGATATTAATTGGATTGATTATTTGATGTGTGATATAATTTGGGAGTGTGATTGCTGGAGCTCGGTTGACCAAGTGTCTCGGGGCCAATCACACTGACAGTAAAATATCCCGTGTTTTTAAATATTTTAATACTGCATCGGGATATGCAGTGTTAATAATTTTTGTATATATATTATGATATTTTTACGAGTTGATGTGTATTTAAAATTTATTTTAATTATTGTGTATTATTTTAAGTGCTTTACGTAAAATTTTCCCGAGACTTTCATTTTCGGGGAAATATTGACGTAAATAATTTATTATTAATTATTTTAAATAGATTTACGGACTTGCATGAACTCATACGTATTTTTAAATTACTAAATAAAGCCTATGTGTGTATATATTTATTTAATTAGGGTTTAATTTATTACCCTAATATTTTATTAATTGTTTATTAATTTTATTGTTATTTAATTATTTTATTTATTATTAAATTTTAAATTATTATAATAATTTGTGGTGTGTGATTTTTCCCAAATATTTTATTAAAATTATTATTTTTTCTTTTTTTTCTTTTTCTTTTCTTTTTCTTTTCTTTTTCTTTTTCTTTTCTTTTCTTTTTCTTTTCTTTTCTTCTTCTTCTTTCTTCTTCCCGAGCCCGTCCCTTCTCCCCCTCCCACTACAAATCCCGACCACCTACCGTCGGTGTGCTACCAGCAGCTCCGCCCTCCCCAGCCAGCTGTTCCGCCGCCCCTAGCCTCCTTCCCCAGCGCCGGCTAGCTTCTTTTCCTCCATTTTTGGCCGAAAGTTGCATTTTTTCACACCTTGCTATTCCGGCCACCATTTTCGACACCGCCGGTCTCTTTCTTCTCCTTGAGCTCTGGTGAGTGTGATTCTAGCTTTGGTTTAAGCTTAAATTGTAATATCCCGTATTTTTTAAATATTTTTACACTGTACCGGGATATACAGTGTTAATAATTTTTGTATATATACTATGATATTTTTACGAGTTGATGTGTATTTAAAACCTATTTTAATTATTGTGTATTATTTAAAGTCCTTTACGTAAAATTTTCCCGGGACTTGCATTTTCGGGAAAATTTTCACTTAAATATTTTATTATTAATTATTTTAAATATATTTACAAACTTGCATGAACTCATACGTATTTTTAAATTACTAAATAAAGCCTATTACCCTAATATTTTATTATTTGTTTATTAATTTTATTGTTATTTAATTATTTTATTTATTATTAAATTGTAAATATTAAGTGTGTGGTGTGTGATTTTTCCCAAATATTTTATTAAAATTATTTTTTATTTATTTTTCTTTTTTCTTTTTTTCTTTTTTCTTTTTCTTTTCTTTTTCTTTTTCTTTTCTTTTCTTTTTTTTTTTTCTTCTTCTTCTTCTTCCTTCCCGAGCCCGACCCTCCTCCATCTTCCTCTCCCCGCTGCTACATCGATCACCGGCTATCAGAGTGCCTCCCCTGCGTGTCGCCGTCTTCTCCAGCTGCTCCGCCGCCCCTAGCTTCTTTCCCGGCGCCGGCTAGCTCCCATTTTCCCCATTTTGGTCAAAACTTCCCTCCTCGCCGTTCACCAACTTTTCGGCCACCATTTTCGACACCACCGATCTCTTTCTTCTCCTTGAGCTCCAGTGAGTGTGATTCTAGCTTTGGTTTGAGCTTAAATGGTCTTGATTTGCTTAGATTTTGAATTTTTGATTTTTTTGAGTTTCAAATTGATTGATTCATGAAAACTCCCTTTACAAATGTTGATCCTAACAGCTTAATCTACATGTATGAATTTTAGTATATTTATATATATAGGGGTATTTTAGTAATTTTACACAAAATTGGCTAAAAATGTAATTTAATTGGTTTTAATAGTTATTTAAGGTATAAAAATGATTTCTACAAATTATTTAGTATTTTTAACTAATTAAAACTATTTTTCGTGAATTATTTTCAATTATATATATAATATACAATTTTACTAATAAAATGAGTTTTTATTGATTTTTACTGTGTTTAAAGGTTAATTATGTAATTTCTACCTATAAAATGAATTTCTATGTTATAAGGGTATTTTTGGTATTTCTGAAATTATTCTGTGTTTGTGGACCCCGGTCGATAGACTGTAGTTTGGAGTCCGACCGAGGGGTTGTGGATTTGTTGTTGTGCCTATTTTTCGAAGTGTGTTTCTTTGCAGGGTCGGCTCTACTCTTTGAGTAGAGAGATGTCCATTTTACAAGGGAGATTCTATTAAATTTTTGATAGAATTCTCGTAAAACGTGATGTCCGATCGAACCTTAATTTCGATTCTGTATTTAATATTCTAGATCGAGTTTCTAGGATTTTTTATTAGGTTTATTCTGATTTCTGTCATTATTGTTTGTTTAGTTGCGCCGAGATCGAGGCCTAGTGGACCAGGCCCGTCGGATCCATCTCGAGGAGCGCACTAAGTGTGAGTTACTATTTTATATATATGTGCTTTAGGATGCATGATTTTAGAATATATGTTTTATTTTGATTAAATATGCATAAATAACGTGATTAGGATTTAAGTATATTTTTGGTTTATTTTTGGTATATATTAAATTATATGCATGTTTTATTAATGAACTGTGTTTAAAATGTTTTCAAATATATCTCTAGTTTGTTTTGTAATTTAATTGGATTTATTTGACGTATATATACTCGAAATATACCTGGTTTACTTTTGGTATATTTCCAGTATATATATGGTTTATATTGTTATGTTATTTAAATTCATGCATCATTTAATTGTGAATGAATGTTTTATATTTATTAATGAAGGATATCAATAGAACGTGCTACCTAGTGGGCAGCACTAGGACCGAGTACGTACCGGTGCGCTTATAGCATTTAGGCTATATTACTAACCTATTTATGGATATTGATTGGATATGATTATTTGATGTGTGAGATATGGTTTGGAGGTGTGATTCCTGGAGCTCGATTGACCAAGTGTCTCGGGGCCAATCACACTGGTAGTCAGACTACTGGAGCTCGGTTGACTTAGTGTCTCGGGGCCAGTCTACTGTCCAAATGGAATAAGTGAATATATTTGGAATAAGTGAGCCTGTATGGCTAGAGTGTTGTCTAACACTGTTTGAGGTTGCGATATTCTAGGGTTCTATGTGATCCTTTATAAATGATGATTTTTTTTTGTGAAATATATATAAAATGATTTTACAGCATCTGTGTGTATTTGTCTGTATATATACATATTAGATATATATTGTTGACTGTATGCATTGTTATTTAGTATGCATGTATATATATTATAGTAATTCACTCAGTGAGGTCTGACTCCCCTATGTTGACCATTTTTTTCAGGAGAGTCATCATCTTCAGACCTCAGTAGCAGGCCTGTACGCCGGATTTCTTCCGCCTAGGCTTCTTTATGTAAACTACTTCTTTGAGTCTTGGGTTTATTTTATCTAGGCACTGGAGTAGTCATTAAATATTTAAAGAGATGTTGTATTATATATTTTAACTGGATTTGTATTAAAAGATTTATATATATGTAATGATGAGGATTTGATTTAAATCCAGTTGGTGCATATGCTATTATTATATTTATGATTTTTTTTTATTTCCGCTGCATTATATATTGTTATTATTATTGTATGTTTTACTTTCTTTTTAGGCTTGCTACGGGTTCTGGATTCAAAAGAATTCCTGTTCCCTAGCGCCAGTCATGGCCCCTATTTTGGGTCATGACAAAGTTGGTATCAGAGCGGAGTTCTGTGTCAGGGCTTAGTTTTGTGAGTTGTGGTCCTAGTTTTTAGAGTTGTGTTTTCTATTGAACTACTATAGTGAATTAGGTTCGAGTATGTCTTGATAAGTATTCCTTGCTTTAGTTTTCTATGTTAATCCTCCGTTGTCAGTTTTGCCTGAATCTTTCCGTTTGTCTTTTCAGAATGAGGAGGTGAGCGCGTGTTGCTCCACTGGTCGTTGAGGCCGAGGATGATGAGTCTTTTCAGGATGAGGTTTTACCTCCTGAGCAGCCAGTTAGACGTAGAGGTCGTGGCAGAGGTAGACCTCAAGGAGCGACAAGTCACTGTAGGCAGAGAGAGTTATAGGACGAGGAGCCTGTTGAGCCTTAGTTTGATGTTCATGTGCCTCCAGTTGTTCAGCCTGTTCAGCCTACCTATCAGCAGGGTATGTCTGACCTTGAGGCAGCTTTGTTCTATGCTCGAGTTGGCAGGATTGCATTTGACGGTACTTCCGATCTGTTAGATTTTCTACACGCGATTGAGACTAGGACTCAGACTGCTCATACTGAGTATCAGCGGATCATGATCGTCAAGTTGGCTGTCGAGGGACCAGCCCTAGATTGGTTTATTCAGATGATTCAGCCTTATATGATAACGATGACCTGGGCTCAGTTTCGTGAGCGATTTTTTAGGAGATTCTGTCCAGAGCCTCTCCGTATGAGCTATCGTCTCCGATTGACCAGCATTTCTCATGGTGATCGATCTGTAGAGGAGTACACCCAAGAGTTTCTTCGTCTGGGTAGATATGCAGAGGATCTAATGAGAGATCAATATTTCGCGGTCACTACCTACGTTACTGGTTTGGGTTCAGCTTTTGCTGGTATACCTACAACAGGCCTTACTCTGGAGTCTGTGATAGAGTTAGCCCAGGAGATTGAGCTGAGGCTAGTTAGGCAGGGAGCGATGCCTGATTATTACCAGCTGGGAATTCAGTCGAGTGGATTGCAGGCTACTCCGTATTTGAGTTTTCATGTTGGTTCGAGTAGTCAGTAGCGAGGTTCGACTCAGTAAAGTCAGAGACAGTAGCAGCGAGTGCATCGGAGCAGTAAACATGGTCGTGGAGGTCAGCGTAGATCGTTCAGATTCGGGTCAGGTGCTTTGAGCAGCAGCAGTGGTCGTAGTTTTGGATCAGTTACCAGTGTTTGTTAGACTTGTGGTAGAGTCCATCAGGGACCATGTTATCTGACACCACTGACATGCTTCAGATGCCGGCAGACAGGACATTTTGCCAGATCGTGTCCTTATTCTGGGTATCAGCAATCACAAATTTCACGATTCCCACAGTAGTCGATTGCTAGTGCTGCACCCATGCCATTTCAGTTACCACCCGCTCAGCATCAGAGTTCCACTCAGTTTATTTCACAGCAGAGTCGTGGTAGAGGTACTAGAGGAGGTGCCAGAGGTGTTGGCCAGGCTTCTACCAGTCAGCAGGGAGGTCGAGGTCAGGCCAGAGTTTTCCATCTCACTCAGCAGGATGCTCAAGCATCTAATACAGTCATGGCAGGTATTGTTTCTATCTGTTACCTGGATGCTTGGGTTTTGTTTGATCCGGGTGCCACGTATTTGTTTGTTTCTCCCATTTTTGCTTCTAAATCTTGTTGGCAAGCTTCGAGGATGGCTTTTCCTTTGTCCATTGCCACTCCTCTGAGCGATTCCTTGGACACCGATATTGTTCTTTCTGGTTGTCCAGTTCTCGTGGGAGATAGAGAATTACCCGCTGATTTGATCTTGTTGGATGTGATGGAGTTTGATGTTATTTTGGGAATGGATTGGTTATCTCAGCACTATGCCGTGGTAGATTGCAGGAATAAAGAGGTCACTTTCAGAATTCCTGGTGAAGTGGAGTTTAAGTTTGTGGGTGATAAGAGTTCAGCACCTCAAAATCTTATTGCTGCTATTACGGCTAAGAAGTTATTGAGGAAAGGTTATCAGGGATATTTGGCATTAGTCAAGGATACTTCAGTGGAGAAGTTTTCACTCACAGATGTTCCTATTGCTTGTGAGTTTCTTGATGTTTTTCCTGAGGAGTTACCAGGTTTACCACCTCATAGAGAGATTGAATTCTGTATAGATGTGGTTCCAGGTACTACTCCTATATCTATGCCACCCTATCGAATGGCTCCTACAGAGTTGAAAGAGTTAAAGGAGCAGTTGTAAGAGTTATTGGATAAAGGTTTTATCAGACCTAGTGTTTCTCCTTGGGGTGCACCAGTCCTATTTGTGAAGAAGAAGGATGGTACCCTGAGACTGTGCATTGACTACAAAGAGCTTAATAAGGTGACAGTGAAGAACAAGTATCCTCTCCCGAGGATAGATGACTTGTTTGATCAGCTACAGGGTGCACAGTTTTTTTCTAAGATTGACTTGAGGTCGGGTTATCATCAGCTGTGGATCAGTGAAGCTAATATTCTTAAGACGGCATTCCGCACGCGATATAGCCATTATGAGTTTCTGGTGATGTCTTTTGGTTTGACTAATGCACCAGCAGCTTTTATGGACCTGATGAACAGGTTATTCAGACCTTATATGGATCAGTTTGTGGTAGTCTTCATCGATGATATATTGGTTTATTCTAGGAGTATGAAGGAGCATGTATATCACTTGAGGATTGTACTATAGACACTGAGAGATCATCAGCTTTATGCTAAATTCTCAAAGTGTGATTTCTGGATGGAGAGTGTTTCTTTTCTTGGACACATAGTGTCTAAAGAAGGTATCCAGGTTGATCCACAGAAGATTGAAGCAGTGTCTGAGTGGCCTAGACCAACTTCTGTTACAGAGATTCGGAGTTTTCTGGGTTTAGTTGGGTATTATAGGCGGTTTGTGTAGGATTTTTCCAGAATAGCAGCCCCTATGACTCGCTTGACTCAGAAGAATGTTAGATTCGAGTGGTCAAAAGCTTGTGAGAATAGTTTTCAGTTGTTGAAGGAGAAATTGACCATAGCGCCAATGTTAGCTTTGCCTAATAGTGTGGATAAGTTCACATTTTACTGTGATGCCTCTAGAATTGGCCTTGGTTGTGTGTTGATGCAGAATGGAAGGGTGATAGCTTATGCTTCGAGGCAGTTGAAGAAGCATGAGCAAAACTATCCTACACATGACCTTGAAATGGCTGCAGTGATCTTTGCTTTGAAGATTTGGAGACATTATCTGTACGGGGTGACTTGTGAGATATTTACTGATCACAAGAGCCTTAAGTACATTTTCCAGCAGCGAGATCTGAATTTGAGGTAGAGGAGATGGTTGGAACTGTTGAAGGATTACGACTGTGAGATTCTATATCATCCGGGTAAAGCTAATGTGGTAGCAGATGCCTTGAGTTAAAAGTCCTCAGGTAGTCTTGCTCACATCAGTGTTGAGAGGAGACCATTGATCCAGGAGTTGCATTTGTTAGTGGATCAAGGTCTGATGATGAAGATTAGTAGGTCAAGTGGACTGCTAGCTCAGTTTAAAGTGCAATCTGTACTGAGGGATAGGATTAAAGCAGCTCAGAGCCGAGATCCTATTCTAGAAGAGCTTGCAGAGAATGTTCGAGCAGGGAAGTTCACTGATTTCACACTCGATGATGATGGTGTGTTGTGGATCAGTGGTAGATTGTGTGTTCCTGATGTGGATGATTTGAGAGAAGAGATCCTAGAGGAAGCACATTCTACAACTTACAGCGTACATCCAGGTGTTACTAAGACATACCACAATATCAGAGATTTATACTGGTGGGATGGATTGAAGAAGGATGTCGTTGATTATGTTGATAAGTGCTTGACGTGTCAGCAAGTGAAAGCCGAACATCAGAAGCCTTCTGGGAAGCTTCAGCCTCTTCATATTCCCGAGTGGAAGTGGGAAAGGATAGCTATGGATTTTATGGTAGGTTTACCTCGTTCGAAGGATGGATACGATTCCATCTAGGTGATTGTAGATAGGTTAACGAAGTCTGCACATTTCCTACCTGTGAAATCCACTTATTCTGTTGCTAGATTGGCGAAGTTGTATGTGAAGCATATTGTGTGCCTTCATGGAGTACCTGTGTCCATTGTGTCAGATAGAGGTTCAATGTTTACTTCTCATTTTTGGCAGAAGTTGCAGAAGCGATGGGTACTAGGTTGGATTTCAGTACTGCTTTTCATCCTCAGAAAAATGGTCAGTCTGAGAGGATGATCCAGACACTGGAAGATATGTTGAGGATGTGTGTCTTAGATTTGGGAGGTAGCTGGGATGATCATTTTCCACTTATAGAGTTTGCATATAATAACAGCTACCATAGCAGTATTGGCATGGCACCGTATGAGGCATTATATGGAAGGTAGTGTAGATCCCCTTTGAGTTGGGATGAAATTGGTGAGAGAGCTTTGACTGGACCTGAGATGGTTCAGGATGCTGCAGAGAAAGTCGTCGTGATTAAGCGCAGATTAGAGACCGTAGTTAGCAGACAGAAGAGTTATGCGGATCCTAGGTGCAGAGATGTGGAGTTTCAGGTTAGAGATTTTATTTTTCTGAAGGTATCTCCGATGAAGGGTGTGATGAGATTTGGTAGGAAGGGTAAGTTAGCACCGAGATATATTGGACCATTTGAGATTCTGGAGAGAGTTGGCATTGTTGCATATCGGTTGGCTTTACCTTCGAATATGTCACAGGTGCATCCAGTATTTCATATCTTGATGTTGAGGAAGTATATCTCAGACCCTTCACATGTGTTGCAGCCTAACAGTGTAGAAGTGAGTGAAGATTTGATGTTTATGGAAGAACCTGTGGTAATCGTTGATTATCAAGTTCGACAGTTGCGATCGAAGCAGATTCCGATGGTCAAGGTTCTGTGGCGTAGCGATAGAGTCGAGGAGCATACGTGGGAGACTGAAGCTGAGATGCGAGCTTCTTACCCGTATCTCTTTCCTTCCTGATACTATAATCTTTTCTTTCTGGAATTCAGGGATGAATTCTTGTAAAGGGGAAAGACTGTAATATCCCGTATTTTTTAAATATTTTTACACTGTACCGGGATATACAGTGTTAATAATTTTTGTATATATACTATGATATTTTTACGAGTTGATGTATATTTAAAACCTATTTTAATTATTGTGTATTATTTAAAGTCCTTTACATAAAATTTTCCCGAGACTTGTATTTTTGGAGAAATTTTCACGTAAATATTTTATTATTAATTATTTTAAATATATTTACGGACTTGCATAAACTCATACGTATTTTTAAATTACTAAATAAAGCCTATGTGTGTATATATTTATTTAATTAGGGTTTAATTTATTACCCTAATATTTTATTATTTGTTTATTAATTTTATTGTTATGTAATTATTTTATTTATTATTCAATTGTAAATATTAAGTGTGTGGTGTGTGATTTTTCCCAAATATTTTATTAAAATTATTTTTTATTTATTTTTCTTTTTTCTTTTTTCTTTTTATTTTCTTTTTCTTTTTCTTTTCTTTTCTTTTCTTTTCTTTTCTTCTTCTTCTTCTTCCTTCCCGAGCCTGACCCTCCTCCATCTTCCTCTCCCCGCTGCTACTCCGATCACCGGCAGTCAGAGTGCCTCCCCTACGTGTCGCTGTCTTCTCCAGCTGCTCCGCCGCCCCTAGCTTCTTCCCCGGCACCGGCTAGCTCCCATTTTCCCCATTTTGGTCAAAACTTTTCTCCTCGCCATTCACCAACTTTTCGGCCATCATTTTCGACACCGTCGATCTCTTTCTTCTCCTTGAGCTCTAGTGAGTGTGATTCTAGCTTTGGTTTGAGCTTAAATGGCCTTGATTTGCTTAGGTTTTGAATTTTTGATTTCGGCCATATTAGGGTTTTTGATTTTTTTGAGCTTCGAATTGATTGATTCATGAAAACTCCCTTTACAAATGTTGATCCTAGTAGCTTAATCTACATGTATGAATTTTAGTATATTTATATATATAGGGGTATTTTGATAATTTTATACAAAATTGGCTAAAAATGTAATTTAATTGGTTTTAATAGTTATTTAAGGTATAAAAATGATTTCTTCAAATTATTTAGTATTTTTAACTAATTAAAACTATTTTTCGTGAATTATTTTCAATTATATATATAATATACGATTTTACTAATAAAATGATTTTTTATCGATTTTTACTGTGTTTAAAGGTTAATTATGTAATTTCTACCTATAAAATGAATTTCTATGTTATAAGGGTATTTTTGGTATTTCTGAAATTATTCTGTGTTTGTGGACCCCAGTCGATAGACTGTAGTTTGGAGTCCGACCGAGGGGTTGTGGATTTGTTGTTGTGCCTATTTTTCGAAGTGTGTTTCTTTGCAGGGTCGGCTCTACTCTTTGAGTAGAGAGATGTCCGTTTTACAGGGGAGGTTCTGCCGAATTTTTGGCAGAATTCTCGTAAAACGTGATGTCCGGTCGAACCCTAATTTTGATTCTGTATTTAATATTCTAGATCGAGTTTCTAGGATTTTCTATTAGGTTTATTCTGATTTCTGTCGTTATTGTTTGTTTAGTTGCGCCGAGACCGAGGCCTAGTGGACCAGACCCGTCGGAACCATCTCGAGGAGCGCACTAAGTGTGAGTTACTATTTTATATATATGTGCTTTAGGATGCATGATTTTAGAATATATGTTTTATTTTGATTAAATATGCATAAATAACGTGATTAGTATTTAAGTATATTTTTGGTTTATTTTTGGTATATATTAAATTATATGCATGTTTATTAATGAACTGTGTTTAAAATGTTTTCAAATATATCTCTAGTTTGTTTTGTAATTTAATTGGATTTATTTGACGTATATATACTCGAAATATACCTGGTTTACTTTTGGTATATTTCCAGTATATATATGGTTTATATTGTTATGTTATTTAAATTCATGCATCATTTAATTGTGAATGAATGTTTTATATTTATTAATGAAGGATATCAATAGAACGTGCTACCTAGTGCGCAACACTAGGATCGAGTACGTACCGGTGCTTTTATAGCATTTAGGCTATATTACTAACCTATTTGTGGATATTGATTGGATATGATTATTTGATGTGTGAGATATGGTTTGGAGGTGTGATTGCTGGAGCTCGGTTGACCAAGTGTCTCGGGGCCAATCACACTGGCAGTCAGACTGCTGGAGCTCGGTTGACTTAGTGTCTCGGGGCCAGTCTACTGTCCAAATGGAATAAGTGAATATATTTGGAATAAGTGAGCCTGTATGGCTAGAGTGTTGTCTAACACTGTTTGAGGTTGCGATATTCTAGGGTTCTATGTGATCCTTTATAAATGATGATTTTTTTTTGTGAAATATATATAAAATGATTTTACAGCATCTGTGTGTATTTGTCTGTATATATACATATTAGATATATATTGTTGACTATATGCATTGTTATTTAGTATGCATGTATATATATTATAGTAATTCACTCAGTGAGGTCTGACACCCCTCTGTTGACCACTTTTTTTAGGAGAGTCATCATCTTCAGACCTCAGTAGCAGGCCTGTACGTCGGATTTCTTCTGCCCCGACTTCTTTGTGTAAACTGTTTCTCTAAGTCTTGGGTTTATTTTATCTAGACACTGCAGTAGTCATTAAATATTTAAAGAGATGTTGTATTATATATTTGAACTGGATTTGTATTAAAAGATTTATATATATGTAATGATGAGGATTTGATTTAAATCCAATTGGTGCATATGCTATTATTATATTTATGATTTTTTTTATTTCCGCTGCATTATATATTGTTATTATTATTGCATGTTTTACTTTCTTTTTAGGCTGGCTACGGGTTCCGGATTCGAAAGAATTCCTGTTCCCTAGCGTCAGTCATGGCCCCTGTTTTGGATCGTGACATAAATGGTCTTGATTTGCTTAGGTTTCGAATTTTTGATTTCGGCCATATTAGGGTTCTTGAATTTTTTGAACTTCAATTTGATTGATTCATGATAAATCCCTTCACAAATGTTGTTCCCCTTAGCTTAATCTACATGTGTGAATTTTTATGGAATTTTTGGGAATTATTTTGATTTTTGGGTATTTTTGAATATTTTAATATTATTTTCTAATTTTTGGAAATTAATTAATTAAATTATGAAATTGTGTTTTATGACAAATATAGGTGTTGAAATGAATTATAGGAATTTATTTGGAATTTTTATGAATTTCTAAGTATTTATTTTGAATTATTTAAGTCTATGTAATTTTTGGAAAATAGGGTTAATTGTATTTTTAATTGAAATTAATTGGTTAATTGAGTTTAATTATTGATATTATTGATAAATATGTTGAGAAAATTAATTTTGGATAATTATACTATTTTTGGTGAATTTTTGAAGTAATTTTAGTATATTTATATATATAGGGGTATTTTGGTAATTTTACAAAAAATTGGCTAAAAATGTAATTTAATTGGTTTTAATAGTTATTTAAGGTATATTAATGATTTCTACAAATTATTTAGTATTTTTGACTAATTAAAACTAATTTTTGTGAATTATTTTCAATTATGTATATAATATACGATTTTACTAATAAAATGTGTTTTTATCGGTTTTTACTGTGTTTAAAGGTTAATTATGTAATTTCTACCTATAAAATGAATTTTTATCTTATAAGGGTATTTTTGGTATTTCTGAAATTATTCTGTGATTGTGGACCCCGATCGGTAGACTGTAGTTTGGAGTTCGACTGAGGGGTTGTGGATTTGTTTTGAGCTTGTTTTTCGAAGTGTGTTTCTTTGCAGGGTCGACTCTACTCTTTGAGTAGAGAGATGTTCGTTTTACAGGGGAGGTTTTGCCGAATTTTTGGTAGAATTCTCGTAAAATGTGATGTCCGGTCGAACCCTAATCTCGATTCTGTGTTTAATATTCTAGATTAAGTTCTAGGATTTTCTGTTAGGTTTATTCTGATTCTGTCGTTATTGTTTGTATAGTTGCACCGAGACCGAGGTCTAGTGGACCAGGCCCGTCGGATCCATCTCGTGGAACGCACTAAGTGTGAGTTACTATTTTTATATATATATGTTTTAGGATGCATGATTTAGAAATATATGTTTGATTTTGATTAAATATGCATAAATAACGTGATTAGTATTTAAGTATATTTTTGGTTTATTTTCGGTATATATTAAATTATATGCATGTTTTATTAATAAATTATATTTAAAATGTTTTTAAATATATTTCTAGCTTAATTTGTAATTTAATTAGATTTATTTGACGTATATATACTCAAAATATATTTGGTTTACTTTTGGTATATTTTCAGTATATATATGGTTTATAATGTTATTTTATTTAATTTCATGCATCATTTATTTGTGAATGAATGTTTTGTATTTATTATTGAAGGATATCAATAGAACGTGCTACCTAGTGGGCAGCACTAGGACCGAGTACGTACCAGTACGCTTATAGCAGATAGGTTATATTACTAACCATTTGTGGATATTGATTGAATATGATTATTTGATGTGTGAGATATGGTTTGGAGGTGTGATTGCTGGAGCTCGGTTGACCTAGTGTCTCGGGGCCAATCACACTGGCAATTAGACTGCTGGAGCTCGGTTGACTTAGTGTCTCGGGGCCAGTCTACTGTCTAAATGGATTAAGTGGATATATTTGGATTAAGTGAGCCTGTGTGGCTAGAGTGTTGTTTGACACTGATTTGAGGTTGCGATTTTCTGGGGTTCTATTTGATCCTTCATAACCAGTGGTTTTTAGACAAAATATATAAAAATGAATTTCTTGCATCTGTGTGTATTTGCCTGTATATATACATATTATATGTACTTTTGACTGTGTGCATTGGCATTTAGTATGCTTGTATATATATTCTAGTAATTCACTCAGTGAGGTCTGACTCCCCTCCGTTGACTATTTTTCAGGAGAGTCATCATCTTTAGACCTCAGTAGCAGGCCTGTACGCCGGATTTCTTCCGCCCTGGCTTCTTTATGTAAACTGCTTATCTGAGTCTTGGGTTTATTTTATCTAGACACTGCAGTAGTCGTTAAATATTTAAAAAGATGTTGTATTATATTTGAACTGGATTTGTATTAAAAGAGTTTATATATATGTAATGATGAGTATTTGATTTAAATCCAGTTGGTGCATATGCTATTATTATATTTATGATTTTTTATTTCTGCTGCATTATATATTGTTATTACTATTGCATGTTTTATTTTATTTTTAGGCTTGTTATGGGTTCTGGATTCGAAAGAATTTCCGTTCCCTAACGCCGGTCATGGCCTCTGTTTTGGGTCGTGACAGACAGTCAGACTACTGGAGCTCGGTTGACTTAGTGTCTCGAGGCCAATCTACTGTCCAAATGGAACAAGTGATTATATATTGGAATAAGTGAGCCTGTATGGCTAGAGTGTTGTCTAACACTGTTTTGAGGTTGCGATATTCTAGGGTTCTATTTGATCCTTCATAAACAGTGATTTTCAATAAAAATATAAAAGGATTTTATTGCATCTGTTGTGTAATTGCTTGTATACATACATATTATATATATATTGTTGACTATATGCATTGTCATTTAGTATGCATGTATATATATTATAGTAATTCACTCAGTGAGGTCTGACTCCCCTCTGTTGACTATTTTTCAGGAGAGTCATCGTCTTCAGACCTCAGTAGCAGGCCTGTACGCCAGATTTCTTCCGCCCTGGCTTCTTTATGTAAACTGCTCACTTGAGTTTTATTTTTATAATCTAGACACTGCATTTGTTATAAATAAATTGTGGGTTTTATGTGTTATATTTGTGTGAGTTATGTACTTTGAATATTTAAACTGAAACTTGTATTAAAGGATTTATTTATATATAAGATATGGATTTTTATTTTGATAATTATGATTTTATTTCCACTGCATTAAGTGTGGTTATTATTATTACTGTATGTTTTATTTTATTTTTAGGCTTACTACGGGTTCCGGATTCGAAAGAATTCCCGTTCCCTAGCGCCGGTCATGACCCCTGTTTTGGGTCGTGACAAAAAGAAACAACTAATGGTGAGAAATGGATGGCTGCTGGTGGAAAGAAGAGAAAGTAGTAGGGGAAGAAGAGAAGAAAATTGAAGGAAGGGGGAAAAAATAATTTGGCCCGTATAAGAAGGCTTTTAACCAACTTTTGGTCTAAAAAGCACTAATATATATATATATTAGGTAGTTTAAGTAGTAAATATAATAATAATGTTAATATATCTCTAGATAAAATAATACTATAAATATAATAGTCAACAATAGTAATAAATATTTGGACAATTAAAAAAATAATGTGTGTGCATAAAATAAAAATGATGTAAAAATAATATTAATAATTCTCAATAGAATTTTAAATTTAGTACTTAAATATAATAGTTTAATATATCAATAATAACAATATAAAATAAAGATAATTTATATCATTGAAAATCTCAATATTTATATAAATAATTTAAAATATTCAGGGTTATTACATTGTTATAACCCGATTTTTTTATAAATTATTAAATTAATTTTGAGATATGTAGTGTTAATAAATATTTTAAATTTTTATATATTATGATTATTTTGTGTAATTTAATTAAATTCTAGTGTTGGTATTTATTTTATTTTATTATGTATTAATATTAAATCAAGATTTAAAAGTTTAATTTATTGTTATATATTATTTATTTATTTATTTAATAATATTATTGTTATTAATTGTGAATAGTGTTAATTTAGTGTATTTATTATAATTTAATATTTGTAGTAAATTTAATTAGAAAAGTGGATATTTAATTTAAAAATATTATTTCTAATGTTGTTTTGTCCTTTTCCTATATATATAGAATTTTTTTTTCTTTCCTTCCTCTCCCTCTCTCCTTTCCTTTCCCCATCCCCTTTCTCCTTCTTTCTGTGTTTTGCAAAAACACACAATGCTACCACCAGCCACCCACGTCACCACCGCTCGCCGCTCCCCAACTCGTTGTCATGCCACCTCCTTCCTCTTCCTTTCCTCCTCCCCCTCGTCGGCGCCACCGTGCTCCTTCTTCCTCTTTCTTCACTTTTGATGCCGCCACCTTTTGGAACCGCCAATGCCGATTCTGGTAGTGTCAAGGCCTAAGACTAAACTCATTTAAAATCTCATTCCTTAGGCTTCATTTCCCCCAAGGTAATTCGCCTTATTAACATTGAATTAAGCTTCAATTTTATCAAATTCATTCTAGCATTCATATTGTATTTTGTTGATTTTGAGTTCAATTGGTTTGAATTATATGAAATTGGCTTTAGATTAGTTAAATTGAAGCTATAAGCTTTCCAAAAATGTGCTTACAATTGATTTTGGAGATAGTTGAATTTTGAGCACTATTCCAGACTCGAGTACTGTTCACGGGACTATCCCGACTCGGAAAATACCTTTTATTTTTAATAAATTCTACTTGTTATTTTAAACGTGTTTTGCTAAGAAAGTATATTGAAATTGTGCTCCGATTATTTATTATGAATTTTTGAAAGTTTATGTAAAAATTGAATTTTTGGAAAAATTAGTATAAATTGGTAAATTTTGTATTTTAATTGAATTTATTTTTAATTAGTATATTTTGGATAATTTCAGAGTAATGCATAGTATTAAAATAATTTTTACAAATTATTTACTATTTTTAGATTATTAATAATAATTTCTGAAAATATATTCAAATAATAATTTTATTTATTATTTTTATGATTAAAATGGATTTTTAGCTATTTTTTATTATATAATTGAGTAATTTAAATAATTAATTTCACTTTATGTTATTTAATTTTGAATATTTGAAAAAATGAAATTTTTACTAATATTATTTAATTCTATTTGAGATTTTATTAATTAATTTGAAAATAAATTATCTTTAATGTTTTTATTATTCAAATAAATTGTATTGTGGTATTTTATTGATTTTTATGGATTTTAGTAATTTTTAATATTTATTATTAAATTATTGATTTTTGTGTATTTTGATTCTCAATTGGCCAAATTGTGTAGTTCAGGTGCCCAACCCAAGAAGTAGAGCATTTGTGAATATTGAAGTGTGTTTGCTTCCAGGATTGGCTCTACTTTTAGTAGAAAGACGTCTGTTTTATAAAAAAGACTCTGTCGAATTTTTGGTAGAATTCTCATAAAACGTGACATCGAGTCGATCATGAGTTTTTAATTTTGGTCGAGTTATGTCCTAGATTGAGTCATTTTTTAGAATTTTTAGAAGTATAAAATTAGGATTTCGATTCTAATAATATTATTATTTATTTATTCTCTATAATTACGTCAAGACTGAAATCTACTGGACCAGGCCAATGAAGTCTTTTTAGAGGAACGTACAACTGTAAGTTAATATCATATATATGTATTGCATGTAGAATAAATAATTGTGAGAATCCATATTTTAATAATGTAAATTTAAGTATGATTTATTTTATTAAATGTTTATACTTAGGTTTGGTATATATTTTGTATATTGCCTTGAAAATGGATGCTACCATGTTTAAATTATCTATTTCATTATTTTTGATAATTATAAGAAATATTTGATGGATAGCAGTAAAACGTGCTACCTGTTTGAGTGTCAGAAGTCGCTGGAACTACCAGAGATAGAGACTGCATTGAGAAGCTTCCATGAATGCCGGTACCATTTTTGGTCACCATAGCTCACACTCTTGAGCTTGTTGAAATCCTTGAGTTGTGTAGAAGCCATTTCCAAGCTTGGTTCGAGCTTAGCTCCTTCTAAATGTGAGTTTTATCTAGATTTAAGTTTATATCTATTTTGATTTTTAAATTTTTTGAGCTTGAATTGGTATGAACCATGCTTAGTGCTTTTGTAAATATTGATGTGGGAAGCTTGAGCTACTTAAATATATTTTTTTTATTTTTAGAATTTTTTTTAATTATTTGGGGTTTTGGTTTTCCGGTGAGTCACTATTCCGGTGACCCTTGCCAGAAAACTTTTATATTTTTAATAAATAGTATGGATTATTTATAATATAGTTTGTGTAGAAAGTTTATTAAAATTCTATCCTGATTATTTTCTATGAGTTTTTAAAGGTTTATGTAAAAAATAAATTTTTGGAAAAATTAATATAAATTGGTGAATTTTGTATTTTAGTTGATGTTATTGTTAATTAGTATGCTTTAAGTAATTTTAGAATAATAATTAGTATTAAAATATTTTTTAGTAAATATTTAGGCATTATGTGATTTTTGTATTTATAGGTAAATTATGTGTTTTTATTGAAATTATAGTTAAATAATATTATTTGAATAATTTTGGAATAACAAATGGTATTAAAATGATTTTTATAAATTATTTACTATTTTTAATTAATTAATACTAATTTTTGAAAATTATATTCAAATAATAAATTATTTACTATTTGTGTAATTAAATGGGTTTTTTAAACTATTTTTATTATATATATAACCTATTTGAGGAATTAATTGTGAATTTTACTATTTCATGCTAAATAATTGAAAATTTGGATTTTTATTAATATTATATAATTATTTGAGATTTTTATTTTATTATTCTGAAAATAATTATATTTAGTGTTTTGACATTTAAATATATTATATTGTGATTATTTATGGATATTTATAGATTTTTATGATTTTTATTACATTTATTATTTTATATTGATTTGTGGTGAATTGTGAACCTCGGTTGGGGATTTGTGTAGTTTAAGGTCCCAACCCAAGGTGTTGATGTCACGACCCAAAACAGGGGCCATGACCGGCGCTAGGGAACGGGAATTCTTTCGAATCCGGAACCCGTAGCAAGCCTAAAAATAAAATAAACATGCAATAATAACAATAACAATATAATATGCATCGGAAATAAAAATCATAATATCATAATATTATTCACATCAACTGGATTTAAATCAAAATCTCATCTCATAGATACATAATCTCTTTAATACAAATCCAGTTTCAATATAATACATCTCTTTAAAATAAAATACATGAAATCCAATACTTTAATTCACAACTACTGCAGTGTCTAGATAAAATAAATAAGACTCAAGTAGACAATTTACACAAAGAAGCCGGGGCGGAAGAAATCCAGCGTATCGACCTGCTACTGAGGTCTGAAGAAGTTGACTCTCCTGAAAAATAGTCAACAGAGGGGAGTCAGACCTCACTGAGTGAATTACTATAATATATATACATACACACTAAGTGATAATGCATACAGTCAACAGTATATATAATATGTATATATACAGGCAATTGCACACAGATGCAATAAAATCATTTTATATATATTTTCGTTAAAAATCATCTTTTATGAAGGATCACATAGAACCCTAGAATATCGCAACCTCAGAAAATAGTGTTAGACAACACTCTAGCCATACAGGGTCACTTATTCCAAATATATCCACTTAACCCATTTAGACAGTAGACTAGCCCCGAGACACTAAGTCAACCGAGCTCCAGCAGTCTGACTGCCAGTGTGATTGGCCCCAAGACACTTGGTCAACCGAGCTCCAGCAATCACACCTCCAAACCACATCTCACATATCAATTAATCATATCAAACCAATATCCATAAATAGTTAGTAATATAGCCTAAAGCTATAGGCGTACCGGTACGTACTCGGTCCTAGTGCTGCCCACTAGGTAGCACGTTCTATCGATATCCTTCATTCTTAAATATAAAACATTCATTCACAATAATAAATGATGCATGAATATAAGTGAAATAACAATATAATCCATATATATACCAGAAATATACCAAACGTAAACCAGGTATATTTCGAGTATATATATGTCAAATAAATCCAATCAAATCATAAATTAAACTAAAAATATATTTAAAAACATTTTAAATATATTTTATTAATAAAACATGTATATAATTTATTATATACCAAAAATAAATCAAAAATATACTTAATATAAACTTAAGAAATAATCAAATTATTTATGCATATTTAATCAACATAAAACATGCATTTCTAAATTATGCATCCTAAGCATATATATATAGTATAGTAACTCACCCAATGCGCTCCACGAGACAGGTCCGACGGGCCTGGTCCACTAGCCCTCGGTCTCGGCGCAACTAAACAAGAAATAAATAATCGACATCAGAATAACCCTAACAGAAATCCTAGAATTCAGTCTAGAGTATTAAAATACGGAAACAGAATTAGGGTTCGACCGGATATCACGTTTTACGAGAATTCTACCAAAAATCCGGCAGAACCTCCCCTGTAAAACGGACATCTCTCTACTCAAAAGAGTAGAGCCGACCCTGCAAATAAATACACTTCGAAAAATAAGCTCAACACAATCCACAACCCCTCGGTCGGACTCCAGACTACAATCTACCGACCGGGGTCCACAATCACAAAACAAATTCCAGATATACCAAAAATGTCCTTAAAACCTAGAAATACATCTCATAGGTAAAAATTACATAATTAACCTTAAAACATTGTAAAAATCGATAAAAACTCATTTTATTAGTAAAACCGTATATTATATATATAATTGAAAATAATTCACGAAAAATAGTTTTAATTAGTTAAAAATACCAAATAATTTGTAGAAATCATTTTTATACTTTAAATAACTATTAAAACCAATTAAATTACATTTTTAGCCAATTTAGGGTAAAATTACCAAAATACCCCTATATATATAAATATACTTAAATTACTTCAAAAATTCACCAAAAATTATACAATTATCCAAAATTAATTTTCTCAACATATTTATCAATAATATCAATAATTAAACTCAATTAACCAATTAAATTCAAATAAAACACATTTAACCTAATTTTTCCAAAATCACATAAACTTCAATAATTCAAAATAAATACTTAGAATTTCATAAAAATTCCAAATAAATTCCTATAATTCATTTCAACACCTAATTTAACCATAAACTCAAATTTCATAATTTAAATAATTAATTTCCGAAATTAGAAAATAATATTAAAATATTCAAAAATACCCAAAAATCCAAAAAATCTCCAAAAATTCCACAAAAATTCATACATGTATATTGAGCTACTAGGAACAACATTTGTGAAGGGAGTTTCCATGAATCATCCAATTCGAAGTTCAAAAAAATCAAAACCCTAATGTGACCGAAATTGAAAATTCAAAACCTAAGCAAATCTAAACCATTTAAGCTCAAACCAAAGCTAGAATCACACTCATCGGAGCTCAAGGAGAAGAAAGAGACTGGCGGTGTCGAAAACGGTGGCCGGAGGAGGGGAGAAACGGCGATGGATCGACTTTCAGCCAAAAATGGAAAATGGAGCTGCCGGCGCCGGGGAAGGGAGCTGCTGGCGACGGGGGATGGCTGGGAACAGCGGTGGCAAGCCGGGAGGCACACCGACGGTAGGTGGCCGGAGTTGCAGCGGGAGGGAAGGAAGAATGGTGGTCGGGCACGCGGGAGAGAAGGAAAGAAGAAGAAGAAGAAGAAAAAAAAAAGAAAAAGAAAGAAAGAAAAGAAAAGGAAAAAAAAGAAAAGAAAAAGAAAAAAAAAAGAAAAAAAAAGAAAAAAGAAAAAGAAAAGAAAATAATAATAAAATAATTTAATAATAAATAAAATAATTAAATAACAATAAATAAATAAATAAATAATAAAATATTAGGGTAATACATTAAACCCTAATTAAATAAATATACACACACATAGGCTTTATTTAGTATTTTAAAAATACGTATGAGTTCATGCAAGTCCGAAAATACATTTAAAATAATTAATAATACATTGTTTACGTGAAAATTTCCCCGAAAATACAAGTCCAGGGAAAATTTTACGTAAAACACTGAAAATAATACACAGTAATTAAAATAGGTTTTAAATACATATTAACTCGTAAAAATATCATATAATATACAGAAATTATTAACATTGCATATCCCGGTACAGTGTAAAAATATTTTAAAAATACGGGATATTACAGTTGAGCTACTGTGATTTGAAAGTGCATTTTCTTATAGGATCGGCTCTACTTTTTAGTACAGAGATGTCCGTTTTACAGAGGACATTCTGTCAAATTTCGGTAGAATTCTCATAAAACATGACATCAAGTCGATCATGAGTTTTTATGTTTTGACTAAGTTTTGAATTCTTAAATCGAGTCTTCCTTTAGAATTCTTACAAGTATAAGTTAGAATTTATTCTGATTTCATTATTATTTATTTTTTTAGCTATGCCGAGACTGAGACCTATCAGACTAGGTCAATTGAATCAGTCTCGAGGAGCGCAAATTTGTGAGTTATTATTTTATATATACATTACATATAGAGCATGATTATAAGTAATTATGTTTTGATATGAATGATTTCATTAAATGAATAAGTATATATTTGGTATACTTTTAGTATATCTATAGTATATTTATGGTTGATTTTGGATTATATGTAGCATATATACTTGAAATATATTTAGTATATTTTTGGTATATAAATAGTATATTTTTCTGTTATGAATGTCATTTGTATTTAATTATGCATTTATTTACTTTCCATAAATATACGATTTTATTCGAAGGATATCAATAGAACGTGCTACCTAGTAGGCTGCAATATGATCGTGTACGTACTGGTGTGATAGATTTTAGGGTTGAGTTATAAAATCATTTGAAGTGACATTTGATTGATCGATTATTGAGAATTGATGTAATTGAGTAGTGTGATTGCGGAAACTCGATTGACCTAGTGTCTCAAGGTCAATCACACTGACAGTGAAACTGCGAGAACTCAGTTAACTTAGTGTCTCGGAACCAGTTTATTGTTCAAAATGGAATAAAAGAATTATTTTGGAATTAAGTTAGTCTGATAGCTAGTGAGATATTTTGATTGAGGTTATGAATATATAAAGTTCTATTTGATCATTCTTTTAAATAAATGTTTTCTGCATTTATTATATATAAAAGTAATTTCAGCATTAGTGTGAAATATTTGTATATATTTATATATATATGTATATTGATGCTTGATTGCATATAATATTAGGAGTTGCATGTATATATATTATAATAATTTTCAATAATTTTGATACAAAATATATGAGCATAACGACCTAGTTTAGCATTGAAATGACAGACCATGCAAACGTAGGCTCCCACTACCACAATTTATGACGTAGGCTCTCCCAACGTGGGGAGACCTCAGGCCAGCACCCCTCCTAAGTGCACTGGAGGTCACCAACCTAGGCCATAGGCCTTCTTGATCGTACATTGACCCCGTCCAGGTAAGTATGTTTCAGTGGTCGTATTTGATGTTTATTTATAATTCTGTTGTTTTCGACTTCTGCTTTATGCCTGATCGATGTGAGATCAAAGTATTTAGTTGCAGAGAGAACTGAAAAGAAAAAAAAAATACTAATTTTAGAGAAGAGTGATATTATATCATTTTCACCAAAACACTTGATTTTGAGATTGGGGATAAATTTTGAGATTCTATTCCTTGGTCTATATTTGAATAAACTTTCAATAGCTTCATTCATTTTATGCAAGTGATTATTCTGCAAAAGAAATTCAAAATACCCGTTGATATATTCTCTACTATGGGACTGAAGTGGAATAAAAACAAAAATGATATAAATTTAGGTTTTGTATTTCAGACGGTTTTAATAGCTGTGGATCTGGTTGATAATCAATCTGTGCATACTAAGCAATAAGAGTAAGTTGAAGACTAGATTTGGTGGGGTACGACAGCGCCATGCAGCAGTGCAACGCATGGGCGACGCTCGAGAACCACAGTAGCAAGCTACTGTGAATGGTTCTCCCCCTGAAAAATAAATTTAATATCGTGTGGACCAATGGTCCACGTATCAGATATTAAACTGATAAGAACAGATACTACACTTGATCTTAGCCAAAAGGCCGAGAAAGGTATGCTTAGAGAAGTGTCTTCGCCTCCCTTTTATAGGAGCGTTTTCTGCACCTTCGTTTCGCTTCTTCGATGTGGGAGGAAAATCAGATAGAACATATCACTTTGGATGAACAAAGCAACCTTGTGCTCTATACAACTCTGTTTGAGCCTCTGAGGTCATAATACATAATTGCAGATTGCACATCGCATGCCTGCTTTTATCACAAGTTTTTGTATGCTACATGCGGTGACGAATATAATATTTAATTAAGGTGGCTGCTAGGCAGAAAAAAATCTAAGTGTCGCTTATGTTTGTTGTAAGAGAAATGCTAGGAGTAGGATTTTGGCATTCACTAATTCAGAAAACAAACTAATGATGGCAAGCAGCTCTTATCAATATTGTTGTTGGTTCAAACAATATGGAATTCTATTATTGACCCTCTTCTTCTATTTGAATGAAATGCAGGAGCACTAAGTTAAACTCCTGCTCCTGGTAAATATGGTAAAATATGATGGAGTGCAATTGAAAATTGCAAAATGTGGCAATAACGGTCTATCTGTACGATTACATGCATGGTTTGTGGGCTTTTTCCAATTTTAGTGTAAAAATAAATATTTTTTCTCACTTTAGGATAGTTTTTAAAGTATTTACAAATTTAAAGTAGTTTTTAAATGTATCCCCAATCTATTTTGATATAAAATATTTTAATTATTTATATACCTAATTAATAAATTTATAATTTTACTAAATTTTTTCACTAAAGTAACCTAATAAAACTATTAAGAATCTAAATCATTATTTTTTATCTACTTTACCTTTAAGTCATTTAATTATAATTTGAAACTTTTAATTTGGTTCATTAAGACTTCTATATAAATCATTTACTTATAAAAATGTTAAATAATGTTATAAATAATTTCATATTTTTGCTAATAGATAGATAAATTTAATAAATAAAAGCATTTGTATCTTAATTATATGCATTAATTATTGTAGCATTAAGGTCACATGAATTATAAAATATTTGGTTAATATAATTTTTTATTTATTAAATTTTTATATTTTATTAATGATGATTTAACATTTAAATTTACCATGTGTTCAAAAGTTGTATTAGTTACATATTTAATTAGAATTTTAAATTAGTGAAATTACAAATTTATTAATTTTCTATACAAATACTAATAACTAGCTAAAATATTTTTGAATAAAAAATATAAATTTTTTTTCATTTATATATTTTAATTAAATTTGCATTATACATATTTTTAAAAATCATACACAATTTTATCAATAGAAATTTATTAGAAATTGATAATTATATTTTTTGCTAGAAAAAAAATAAAAGAATATGCATTTTAAGATTTTAACAATCAACTTAAAAAATTTAAAAATAAGGATTTGATTGACTAAAAATAAAAATGCAAGGATTTAAGTAGTATAATTTAAAAATATAGGGATTCAATTATATATTTTATAAGGACTAAATTAGATATAGTATAAAAAGTAGGAACTGAAATTTTGACAGATGAATTCAATTTATAAAAAAAAATAAAAGTATAAAAACTTAATAAAGAAAAAAATAAAAATATAGGAATCGCATAAAACGGAAATTAAAAAATATAGATTTAATGAAAAAAAAGTTGAAAGGTTAAGGGACCGAAATTATAGTTTTTCCTTAAGACAATATAATTATCATAATATTAAAATGAAAAAAAAAATACTTGAGCCTTTTAAATGGAAGTGGCCCTTTCCAAGTTACAAAAATCAAAAGAAAAAAATATATTTACCCAGGCATTTCTGCCACTTGAGTGGCAGAAATGCCTAAACTTAAAAAAATATATATATATTTGTAAGTATTTTTTTTATATAATCTTAGGAAGTCCACCACTTCGGTGGAGTTTTGCCATTTTACCACCCTTTGCAAAGTTCCACCACCTATATTAGCGGATTTTTCTTCCTTTTAATTTTTTGTAAATTACTAATACTGAGAATCAAATTAGCGAAAATTATTTGTTATGTGGTATTTCCGCCACTTAATGCGGCATAATAGATTTGTTACTTTTTTTATTTTTAAATTATTTTTTATCTTAAACTTGAAAATACTTTTAAAATTACCATAAACTGCGAATAAATATTTTTTTTTTTACCTTAATTTGGTAAATAGCCCTATGGTTTGTTGTATATACATTTACAGGTCTAGAACTTTCAATGGAGTTGCACATTTTCAAAGTAACTGACAAATGAGTTAATTCAGTCCAAAAAGTTGTTAAAATAAGTTTTTTATTCTATAATATTTCTAAAAAAAAATCATATTTTCACAAAAGAAATTTTATTTTATAAATAATTATTTTTAGATGTGTGAAATAAATTTTATTAATGGTGATAAATAAATAAGGTAATAAAAATGTGTTTTCAACATGATTTCATCAACTACATTTATTTATTTTAAGGAGCATTTTGTTCGTACTTTGAAATCAGAGTTAAAATGAGAAGGAATGTGAAAAGAAATGAAAATTTGAAAAAGGTGTTTGGTTTCACTAGGAAATGATAATGAAAATGTAATATCCCGTGTTTTTAAATATTTTAATACTGCATCGGGATATGCAGTTTTAATAATTTTGTATATAATTATGATATTTTTTACGAGTTCATATGTATTTAAAACTTATTTTAATTATTGTATATTATTTTAAGTGTTTTACGTAAAATTTTCCCGAGAATAATATTTTTGGGAAAATTTTCATGTAAATAATTTACTATTAATTATATTAAATAGATTTCCGGACTTGCATGAACTCATATATATTTTTGAAGTACTAAATAACGTATATATGTGTATTTATTTATTTAATTAGGGTTTAATTAATTACCCTAATATTTTATTATTTATTATTAGTTTTAATATTATTTAAATATTTTTAAGTGTATTAAATTTTAAAATATTAAATTATATGTGTGTGGTGTATATTTAATGTGTGTGATTTTATATTATTTTAATAAATAATGTAAAGTATATATATATATATATATATATATATATATATATATATATATATATATATATATTGTCAAAATCAAAATTTATAGCCAAATTACCATTTTGCCCCAACTTCTTCTTCTCCTTCCCCGACACACGCCCGATCACCAACCACCATCGTCCATCCCGTTTCCTCATCGTCGGCGTGCCTCCCGGTGTGCCACCTCCTTCCCCAGCCTTCCCCGCCGCCAACAGCGCCCTATTCCGTCGAGGTTTGGCCGGAATAAGCTCGGGAAGCCGAATTCTTTCTCACCGTCGATCACGACATTTTCGACCACCATTTTCGACACCGCCAGTCTCTTTCTTCTCCTTGAGCTCCGGTGAGTGTGATTCCAAGCTTTGTTCCACTTAAAATGGTCTTGATTTTCTTAGGTTTCAATTTTGGTAATTCGGCCATTTTAGGGTTCTTCATTTTTTTGAACTTTGAATTGATTGATTCATGAGAAATTCATTCACAAATGTTGTTCCCCTTAGCTTAATCTACATGTGTGAATTTCTTTAGAATTTTTTGGGAATTATTTTGATTTTTGGGTATTTTTGAATATTTTAATATTATTTTCTAATTTTCGAAAATTAATTAATTAAATTATGAAATTGTGTTTTATGATAAATATGGGTGTTAAAATGAATTATAGAAATTTATTTGGAATTTTTATGAATTTCTATGTATTTATTTTGAATTTATTTAGGTTTATGTAATTTTGGAAAATTAGGTTAATTATGTTTTTAATTGAAATTAATTAGTTAATTGAGTTTAATTATTGATATTATTGATAAATATTTTGAGAAAATTAATTTTGGATAATTATACTATTTTGGTGAATTTTTGGATTAATTTAGTATATTTATATATATAGGGGTATTTTGGTAATTTTACCCTAAATTGACTAAAAATGTAATTAAATTGGTTTTAATAGTTATTTAAGGTATAAAAATGATTTCTACAAATTATTTAGTATCTTTAATTAATTAAAACTATTTTTCGTGAATTATTTTCAATTATATATACAATATACGATTTTTCTCATAAAATGAGTTTTTATCGGTTTTTAATGTGTTTTAGGGTTAATTACGTAATTTCTACTTATTAAATGTATTTCTATGATATAAGGGCATTTTTGGTATTTCCATAATTGTTCTGTGATTGTGGACCCCGATCGGTAAACTGTAGTTTGGAGTCCGACCGAGGGGTTGTGATTGTAATTCTGCATTTATTTTCGAAGTGCATTTCTTTGCAGGGCCGGCTCTACTCTTTGAGTAGAGAGATTTCCATTTTACAGGGAAGGTTTTACCGAATTTTTGGTAGAATTCTCATAAAACATGATGTCCGGTCGAACCCTAATTCTAATTCTGTGTCTAATATTCTAGATCGAGTTTCTAGGATTTTCTGTTAGGTTTATTTTGATGTCTGTTATTTATTGTTTGTTTAGTTACGCCGAGACCGAGGTCTAGTGGACCATGCCCGTCGGACCCATCTCGAGGAGCACAGTAAGTGTGAGTTACTAGTCTATATATATATGCTTAGGGTGCATAATTTTAGAAATATATGTTTTATTTTGATTAAATATGCATAATGATTTAATTAATACTTAAGTTTATTTTTAGTTTATTTTTGATATATTTTGGTATATTTTCAAATTATATGCATGTTTTATTAATAATTATTCTTAAAATGTTTTTATCTATAACCTTGGTATATTTTTAGTTTATTTTGTAATTATATTGGATTTATTTAACTTATATATACTTGAAATATACCTGGTTTACTTTTGGTATATTTTTAGTATATATATGGTTTATGTTGCTATCTTATTCAATTCATGCATCATTTATTTTTATGAATGTATGTTTTATATTTCAATCAAGGATATTAATAGAACGTGCTACCTAGTGGGCAGCACTAGGATCGAGTACGTACCGGTATGCTTATAGCATTTAGGCTATATTACTAACCATTTGTGGATATTGATTGGATATGATTATTTGATGTGTGATATGATTTGGGAGTGTGATTGCTGGAGCTCGGTTGACCAAGTGTCTCGGGGCCAATCACACTGACAGTCAGACTACTGGAGCTCAATTGACTTAGTGTCTTGGGGCTAGTCTACTGTCTAAATGGAATAAGTGAATATTTTGGAATAAGTGAGCCTATGTGGCTAGAGTGTTGTCTAACACTGTTTTGAGGTTACGATTTTCTAGGGTTCTATTTGATCCTTCATAACCAGTGGTTTTCAGACAAAATATATAAAAATGATTTTATTGCATCTGTGTGTATTTGCCTGTATATATAATTATATATATACTATTGACTGTGCATTTTCATTTAGTATGCATGTATATATATTATAGTAATTCACTCAGTGAGGTATGACTCCCCTTCGTTGACTATTTTTCAGGAGAGTCATCGTTTTTAGACCTCAGTAGCAGGCCTGTACGCCAGATTTCTTCCGCCCCGGCTTCTTTATGTAAACTGCTTATCTGAGTCTTGAGTTTTATTTTATAATCTAGACACTGCAGTAGTTGTAATAAATTATGGGTCTTATATATTATATTTGTGTGAGTTATGTATTTTAAGAATTTGAACTGAAATTTGTATTAAAGGATTTATTTATATATATGAGATGAGAATTTGATTTAAATTCCCTGGTGGTGGATTATTATTTTGATATTTATGATTTTATTTTCGCTGCATTAAGTGTTATTATTATTACTATTGCATGTTTTATTTTATTTTAGGCTTGTTACGGGTTATGGATTCGAAAGAATTCCCGTTCCCTAACGCCGGTCATGGCCCCTATTTTGGGTCGTGACAAAGTTGGTATCAGAGCGGAGTTCTATGTCAGGGCTTAGTTGTGTGAGTCGTGGCCCTAATTTTTAGAGTTGTGTTTTCTGTTAAACTACTGCAGTGAATTAGGTTCGAGTATGTCTTGATAAGTATTCTTTGCTTTAGTTTTCTGCGTTATTCCTCTGTTGTCTATTTTGTTTGAATCATTCTGTTGTCTTTTCAGAATGAGGAGGTGAACGCGTGTCGCTCCACCGGTCGTTAAGGCCGAGGATGATAAGTCTTTTCAGGATGAGATTTTACCTCCTGAGCAACCAGTTAGACGTAGAGGTCGTGGCAAAGGTAGACCTCGAGGAGCAATAGGTCATCGTAGGATGAGGAGCCTGTTGAGCCTAAATTTGATGTTCTTGTGCCTCCAGTTGTTCAGCCTGCCTATCAGCAGGGTATGTCTGACCCTGAGGCAGCTCTATTCTATGCTAGAGTTGGCAGAATTACGTTTGATGGGACTTCTGACCCGTTAGAATTTCTACATGCGATTAAGACTCGGACTCGGACTGCTCATACTGAGTACCAGCGGATCATAATCATCGAGTTATCTGTCGAGGGACCAGCCCTAGACTGGTTTATTCAGATGATCCAGCCTTATATGATGACAATGACATGGGCTCAGTTTCGAGAGCGGTTTATGAGGAGATTCTGTCCAGAGCCTCTCCATATGAGCTATCGTCTTCGACTGACTAGCATTTCTCGTGGTGATCGATCTGTAGAGGAGTACACCCGAGAGTTTCTTCAGCTAGGTAAATATGCAGAGGATCTGATGTGAGACCAGTACTTCGCTGTCACTACCTATGTCACCGGATTGGGTTTAGCAATTGCTGGTATGCCTACAGTAGGCCTTACTCTAGAGTCTGTGATTGAGTTGGCCAAGGAGATTGAGCTGAGGCTAGTTAGGCAGGGAGCGATCCCTGATTACTACCAGTTGGGAGTTCAGTCGAGTGGATTGCAGACTACTCCGTATTCAAGTTTTCATGTTAGTTCGAGTAGTCAGCAGTGAGGTCCGACTCAGCAGAGTCAGAGGCAGCAGCAGTGAGTGCATCGGAGCAGTAGACATGGCTGTGGAGGTCAGCGTAGACCATTCAGATTCGGGTCATGTGCTTCGAGCAGTAGTGGTCGTAGTTCTGGATCAGCTGCCAGTGTTTGTCAAACCTGCGGTAGAGTCCATCAGGGACCATGTTATCTGACACCACTGACATGCTTCAAATGTGGGCAGACAGGACATTTTGCCAGATCATGTCCTTATTCTGAGTATCAGCAGCCGCAGATTCCATGATTCCCACAGCAGTCGATTGCTAATATTGCACCCGTGCCATTTCAGTTACCTCTAGCCCAGCATCAGAGTTCCACTCAAATTGTTCCACAGTAGAGTCGTGGTAGAGGTACTAGAGGAGGTGCCAGAGGTGTTGGCTAGGCTTCTACCAGCCAGCAGGGAGGTCGAGGACAGGCTAGAGTCTTCCATCTCACTCAGTAGGATGCTCAGGCATCCAATGCAGTCGTGGCAGGTATTGTTTCTGTTTGTTACCTGGATGCATGGGTTTTATTTGATCCGGGTGCCATGCATTCCTTTATTTCTCCCATTTTTGCTTCCAAGTCTTATTGGCAAGCTTCGAGGATGGCTTTTCCTTTGTTTGTCGCCACTCCTCTGAGCGATTCCTTGGACATCGATATTGTTCTTTCTGGTTGTCCAGTTCTCGTGGGAGATACAGAATTACCCGCTGATTTGATTCTGTTGGATGTGATGGAGTTTGATGTTATTCTGGAAATGGACTAGTTATCTCAGTACTATGCCGTGGTAGATTGTCAGAATAAAGAGTTGACTTTCAGAATTCCTGATGAAGAAGATTTTACGTTTGTGGGTGATAGGAGTTCAGTACCTCAGAATCTTATTTCTACTATTATGACTAGGAAGTTATTGAGGAAAGGATGTCAGGGATATTTGGCATTGGTTAGGGATACTTCAGTGGAGAAGTTATCACTCACGGATGTTCCTGTTGCCTGTGAGTTTCCTAATGTTTTTCCTGAGGAGTTGCCAGGTTTACCACCTCACAGAGAGATTGAGTTCTGTATAGATGTGGTTCCAGGTATCTATGCCACCCTATAAAATGGCTCCTGCAGAGTTGAAAGAGTTAAAGGAGCAGTTTCAAGAGTTGTTGGATAAGGGTTTTATCAGACCCAGTGTTTCTTCTTGGGGTGCACCAGTCCTGTTTGTGAAGAAGAAGGATGGTACCCTGAGACTGTGCATTGACTATAGAGAGTTGAACAAGGTGACAGTGAAGAACAAGTATCCTCTCCCGAGGATAGATGACTTGTTTGATTAGCTATAGGGTGCACAGTTCTTTTCCAAGATTGACTTGAGGTCGGATTATCATCAGTTGCGGATTAGTGAAGCTGATATTCCTAAGACGGCATTCCGTACTCGATATGGTCATTATGCGTTTCTGGTGATGTCTTTTGGTTTGACTAATGCACTAGCAACTTTTATGGACCTGATGAACAGGGTATTCAGACCATATGTGGATCTGTTTGTGGTAGTCTTCATTGATGATATACTGGTTTATTCAAGAAGTATGGAGGAGCATGTATATCACTTGAGGATTATACTACAGACACTGAGAGATCATTAGCTTTATGCTAAATTCTCGAAGTGTGACTTTTGGATAGAGAGTGTTTCTTTTCTTGGACACGTGGTGTCTAAAAAAGGTATACAGGTTGATCCACAGAAGGTTGAAGCAGTGTCTAAGTGGCCTAGACCGACTTCTGTTAATGAGATTCGGAGTTTTCTGGGTTTAGCAGGGTATTATAGGCGGTTTGTGTAGGATTTTTCCAGAATTGTAGCTCCTATGACTCACTTGACTCAGAAGAATGTTAGATTCAAATGGTCAGAAGCTTGTGAGAACAGTTTTCAGTTGTTGAAGGGTGTGATGAGATTTGACAGGAAGGGTAAGTTAGCACCGAGATATGTCGGACCGTTTGAGATTCTGGAGAGAGTTGGCACTATTGCATATCGGTTGGATTTGCCTCCGAGTATGTCACAAGTGCATCCAATATTTCATATCTCGATGTTGAGGAAGTATATCTCAGACCCTTCACATGTGTTGCAGCCCGACAGCGTAGAAGTAAGTGCAGATTTGACGTTTGTGGAAGAACCTATGGTGATCGTTGATTATCAAATTCGACAGTTACGATCGAAGCAGATTCCGATGGTCAAGGTTCTGTGGCGTAGCAACAGAGTTGAGGAGCATACGTGGGAGACTGAAGCTGAGATGCGAGCTTCTTACCCGTATCTCTTCCCTTCTTGATCTTGTGATCATTTTCTTTCTGGAATTTAGGGACGAATTCTTGTAAGGGGGGAAGACTGTAATATCCCGTGTTTTTAAATATTTTAATACTGCATCAGGATATACAGTGTTAATAATTGTGTATATAATTATGATATTTTTTACGAGTTGATATATATTTAAAACTTATTTTAATTATTGTATATTATTTTAAGTGTTTTACGTAAAATTTTTCCGAGAATACTATTTTCGGGGAAATTTTCACGTAAATAATTTACTATTAATTATATTAAATAGATTTCCGAACTTGCATGAACTCATATATATTTTTGAAGTACTAAATAATGTATATATGTGTATTTATTTATTTAATTAGGATTTAATTAATTACCCTAATATTTTATTATTTATTATTAGTTTTAATGTTATTTAAATATTTTTAAGTGTATTAAATTATATGTGTGTGGTGTATATTTAATGTGTGTGATTTTATATTATTTTAATATATAGTGTAAAGTATATATATATATATATATACATATTATATTGTCAAAATCAAAATTTATAGCCAAATTACCATTTTGCCCCAACTTCTTCTTCTCCTTCCCCGACGCACGCCCGATCACCAACTCACCGTCGGTGTGCCTCCCGGCGTGCCACCTCCTTCCCCAGCCTTCCCCACCGCCAACAGCGCCCTATTCCGTCGAGGTTTGTCCAGAATAAGATCGGGAAGTCGAATTCTTTCTCACCATCAATCACGACGTTTTCGGCCACCATTTTTGACACCACAAGTCTCTTTCTTCTCCTTGAGCTCCGGTGAGTGTGATTCCAAGCTTTGTTTCACTTAAAATGGTCTTGATTTGCTTAGGTTTCGATTTTGGTAATTCAGCCATTTTAGGGTTCTTCATTTTTTTGAACTTCGAATTGATTGATTCATGAGAAATTCCTTCACAAATGTTGTTCCCCTTAGCTTAATCTACATGTGTGAATTTTTGTAGCATTTTTGGGAATTATTTTGATTTTTGGGTATTTTTGAATATTTTAATATTATTTTCTAATTTTCGAAAATTAATTAATTAAATTATGAAATTGTGTTTTATGATAAATATGGGTGTTAAAATGAATTATAGAAATTTATTTGGAATTTTTATGAATTTCTATGTATTTATTTTGAATTTATTTAGGTTTATGTAATTTTGGAAAATTAGGTTAATTGTGTTTTTAATTGAAATTAATTAGTTAATTGAGTTTAATTATTGAAATTATTGATAAATATGTTGAGAAAATTAATTTTGGATAATTATACTATTTTTGGTGAATTTTTGGATTAATTTTAGTATATTTATATATATAGGGGTATTTTGGTAATTTTACCCTAAATTGACTAAAAATGTAATTAAATTGGTTTTAATATTTATTTAAGGTATGAAAATGATTTCTACAAATTATTTAGTATTTTTAATTAATTAAAATTATTTTTCATGAATTATTTTCAATTATATATATAACATACAATTTTTCTAATAAAATGAGTTTTTATCGGTTTTTAATGTGTTTTAGGGTTAATTACGTAATTTCTACTTATTAAATATATTTCTGTGATATAAGGGCATTTTTGGTATTTTCATAATTGTTCTGTGATAGTGGACCCCGGTCGATAAACTGTAGTTTGGAGTTCAACCGAGGGGTTGTGATTGTAATTCTGCGTTTATTTTCAAAGTGCATTTCTTTGCAGGGCTGGCTCTACTCTTTGAGTAGAGAGATGTCCGTTTTACAGGGGAGGTTCTGCCAAATTTTTGGTAGAATTCTCGTAAAACGTGATGTCCGGTCGAACCCTAATTCTGATTCTGTGTCTAATATTCTAGATCGAGTTTCTAGGATTTTCTGTTAGGTTTATTCTGATGTCTGTTATTTATTATTTGTTTAGTTGCGCCGAGACCGAGGTCTAGTGGACCAGGCCCGTCGAACCCATCTCCAGGAGTGCACTAAGTGTGAGTTACTATTCTATATATATATGCTTAGGGTGCATGATTTTAGAAATATATGTTTTATTTTGATTAAATATGCATAATGATTTAATTAATACTTAAGTTTATTTTTAGTTTATTTTTGGTATATTTTGGTATATTTTCAAATTATATGCATGTCTTATTAATAATTATTCTTAAAATGTTTTTATCTATATCTTTGGTATATTCTTAGTTTATTTTGTAATTATATTGGATTTATTTAACTTATATATACTTGAAATATACCTGGTTTACTTTTGGTATATTTTTAGTATATATATGGTTTATGATGCTATTTTATTCAATTCATGCATCATTTATTTTTATGAATGTATGTTTTATATTTCAATGAAGGATATCAATAGAACGTGCTATCTAGTGGGCAGCACTAGGACTGAGTACGTACCGGTACGCTTATAGCATTTAGGCTATATTACTAACCATTTGTGGATATTGATTGGATATGATTATTTGATGTGTGATATGATTTGGGAGTGTGATTGCTGGAGCTCGGTTGACCAAGTGTCTCGGAGCCAATCACACTGACAGTCAGACTGCTGGAGCTCGGTTGACTTAGTGTCTCGGGGCCAGTCTACTGTCTAAATGGAATAAGTGAGTATTTTGGAATAAGTGAGCCTGTGTGGCTAGAGTGTTGTCTAACACAGTTTTGAGGTTACGATTTTCTAGGGTTCTATTTGATCCTTCATAACCAGTGGTTTTCATAAAAAATATATAAAAATGATTTTATTGCATGTGTGTGTATTTGCTTGTATATATAATTATAAATATACTATTGACTGTGCATTGTCATTTAGTATGCATGTATATATATTATAGTAATTCACTCAATGAGGTCTGACTCCCCTTCATTGACTATTTTTCAGGAGAGTCATTATCTTCAGACCTCAGTAGCAGGCCTGTACGTCGGATTTCTTCCGCCCCGACTTCTTTATGTAAACTGCTTATCTGAGTCTTGAGTTTTATTTTATAATCTAGACACTGCAGTAGTTGTAATAAATTATGGGTCTTATGTATTATATTTGTGTGAGTTATGTATTTTAAGAATTTGAACTGAAATTTGTATTAAAGGATTTATTTATATATATGAGATGAGAATTTGATTTAAATTCCCTGGTGGTGGATTATTATTTTGATATTTATGATTTATTTCCGCTGCATTAAGTGTTGTTATTATTACTATTGTATGTTTTATTTTATTTTAAGCTTGCTACGGGTTCCGGATTCGAAAGAATTCTCGTTCCTTAGCGCCGGTCATGACTCCTATTTTAGGTCGTGATAGAAAATAAGAATAAAATATTATTTAACAATTAACATTTTTTTTATGAAAAATATTTTTGTAATTATTTTTTATATATAAAAAGTAACATTATAATTATTTTTATATATTAAAAATTAATATTATAATTATGTATTATAAAATATTTATAAAAATAATATTATAATTTTTTTAAAAAAGTATAAAAATTATTTACTTTTGATAAATATCTTTTATTCAAATATTTAATGTATATTTTTATTAATTTATATGCTTCATTTATTCATTTTAAAAATAAATGTTAATATTTAAATATTTTACCAATTTATAATTGATTTGACTTGATTTCCAAGGAAATCAAAAGTTATTCCCTAAAAATAAGAGGGGAATGGTGATCCTCATTGATGAAGAGAATTACATTTTCATTCCCACACTAATTTTAGTCAATCAAATACTATAAATCAGCATCATTCATTTTAATTCCGATTCTCACTCTATTTTTTACCAAACAAACACCCCTTTTAAATGAAAAAGTTCTTAATTAATTTTGTAAAAAATGTTGACATTAAGCATACATTTAAATTTTTCTTCCCTTCTTCTTTTTTTAAAGTTTATTCTGGTGAGGACTTTTTTTTTTTTTTTTAAGTTGTATCTCTATATTTTTCAGTTTTTTCAAACATATCATTTGTTAAAACATTATTTTTAACTTTCAATTTTTTTATCATTTCAATTTCAGAAAAACTTTTCATAAAAGTTTAATATGTGTTAATAGTAAATTAGTTTCTAATTTATTTGATTTTTATAGTATTTTATTTTTAAAAAATTAATATTTAATAAATAGCAAATTAATAATTTTACATCTTAAAAGAAAAAGATATTTATCTAGGGTCATAACTGCTCTTGATTCGGTGTTGACATAACTCTCACAAAAAAGGTCCCATTTTGTAATTGTTGGGGAAGAAAAAAAAAAAGGATTTATGTCACGGGTCGTGACAGTAACAATGTTGTCTTGAGCCCGTAATATTATAAATGTCATGACTCGAACCCGAAAGTATGTAATCGACACTAAGGAATGAGAAATATAAAAATGCATCCGAAACTCGCAATAAGCCTTAAAAAAATTTTGTGAATTAAAAACAATTAACAAAACAACAATATCAAAATAAATCCATCAATATCAAATGCAAAAGACAATATTCCAAATATATTACTATCACAATTTTAAAACAATTCACAATACAAATGATACAAGTTCATACTCAACTACTGCAGTATCTAGAGTACGATTATATAATATGAAAATCAATTAAGCATGCATAAAATAGTTGGTGAAGAAGAAACCCGGCACAAATAGTGACTACTGGCAGACTGACTATGAGGTCCTGAAAAAAGTAAGTTGAGGGGAATCATACCTTACTAAGTGAATTAATTTTATGAAATGCATGTTGGTTTGAAAACATTTATGAAATCGCTTTTAAGAGACAAAATAAAATAAAATAAATATTAATATTAATATTAAAATCCTTTACTTTTCTCAAATATTCTTAAAATATAAAATACCTTTCAAAATCACAATTCACTTTATTATAAAATTTTAACACAAAATCAAATAATTAATAGTTTAGGTGGAAAATATGATAAAACACCTATGTAATGACCCGATATTTTAAATTATTAAAATATATTTAAAAATATGCAGTGTTAATAATATTTTAACTTTTTATATATTATAATTATTTATTAATAGTATTTATTTATTTATTTTAAATATTTTGTTACGTAAAGGAAATTATTTGGAAATTAGTATTATTATTATTATTATTATTATTATTATTATTATTATTATTATTATTATTATTATTATTATTATTAATTTTGTTATTGTTATTGTTAGTGTTATTGTTATTGTTAGTGTTATTGTTATTATTATTAGTGTTATTATTTTATGCATGTGTGTTAGTGTGGTATATTGTATATATATATATATATATATATATATATATATATATATATATATAAAAGGGGAAAGTCAGGATTTTTTTGGGTTTATTTTTTCTTTCTTCCTTTCTTTCTTTTCCTTTTCTTCTTCTCTTTTCCCCTGTTTTTCTTCCTTTTCCTATCACAGTTGTAGTGCTACCACCCAGCCCCTGCCGACGTCCACTGCCACCACCGCTTACCACCATCGCCTCCCCTCCTTCCCCCTCACCTTCCCACCGCCTTTAACCAGCTAGTACGACGTCGAAAATCGCCAGAAACAGAAGCAAGAGCAGCAGAGCTCCAATCATCATCAATGTTGATTCCGGTGGCCAAAGCTCACGTTTCTAGATTCTTTGGAATCCTCTAGCTCCGGGCAAGCCTATTCCAAGCTCAGTTTGAGCATAAATCCTTCCATTTGTAAGATTTTTTCAAGTCTTCATTTAGGTTAATTTTATTTTTTAATTTTTTTAAGCTTGATTTCTTGTGTTTAGGCTAAGTGTATTTACAAATGTTGTAGAGTAATCTATGCATATATATTTTTTTTGGATTTTTTTGAATTATTTGATTTTTGAGGTTTAAATTTCCAATGAGTTTGTGAATTATTTGATTTTTAATAAATTTTTTGGATTATTTGGAATATAATTTTGAAGAAGTTTATGAAAATTTTATTCCGATTATTTATTGTGAATTTTTGAAAATTTATGTAAAAAATTAATTTATGAAAAAATTGATATAAATTAGTGAATTTTGTGTTTTAATTGAAATTATTGTTAATTAGTATGTTTTAAGTATTTTGGAATAATAAATAGTATTAAGATAATTTTTATGAATTATTTACTATTTTTAACTAATTAATAGTAATTTTTGAAAATATATTCAAATAATAAATTTATTTATTATTTTTGTGATTAAATGAATTTTTAACTATTTTTATTATATATTTGAACTATTTAAATAATTATTTGTGAATTTTACTATTTAATTTTGAATATTGAATATTTAGATTTTTATTAATATTATATAAATTTTTGAGATTTTATTAACTATTTTGAAAATAATTAGCTTTATTGTTTTTGTTATTTAAATATATTATATTGTGGTTTATTATTGATGTTTATGGATTTTTAATGATTTTTATTATTCTATTATTAAATATTGATTTTATTGTGAATTGTGATCCTTGGTTGGAAAATTGTATAGTTCGGGGTCCCAACCCGAGGCGTTGAGCATTTGTGATTTTAGAAGTGTGTTTGCTTGCAGGATCGGCTCTACTTTCAGTAGAGAAATTTCCATTTTACAGAGGAGACTCTACGGAATTCTTGGTATAATTCTCGTAAAACGTGATGTCGAGTCGATCCTGACTTTTTGAATTTCGATCGAGTCGTGTATTAGATCAGGTCTTCCTTTAGAATTCCTATACGTGTAAAGTTAGGGATTTATTTTGATACTGTTATTATTATTTTATTTTTTTATAGTTGCTCCGAGACCGAGGTTTATCGGGCCAGGCCCGTATAGTCTGTCTAGAGGAGCGCAAACCTGTGAGCTATTATTTTATATATGCATTGCATAGAAGACACATGAATATGAGCATCCCTGTTTCTGTCACGACCCAAAACAGGGGCCATGACCGGCGCTAGGGAACGGGAATTCTTTCGAATCCGGAACCCGTAGCAAGCCTAAAAATAAAATAAAGCATGCCATAATAACAATAAAGATATAATATGCAGCGGAAATAAAAAAATCATAATATCATTATATTATCCATATCAACTGGATATAAATAAAAATCTCATCCCATACATAAAATCTTTTTAATACAATCCAGTTTTAACATAATATATCTCCTTTAAAATAAAGTACACGAAATCCAATATTGTAATTCACAACTACTGCAGTGTCTAGATAAAATAAATAAGACTCAAGTAGACAATTTACATAAAGAAGCCGGGGCGGAAGAAATCCGGCGTATCGACCTACTACTGAGGTCTGAGGAAGTTGACTCTCCTGAAAAATAGTCAACGGAGGGGAGTCAGACCTCACTGAGTGAATTACTATAATATATATACATACACACTAAGTGATAATGCATACAGTCAACAGTATATATATAATATGTATATATACAGGCAATTGCACACAAATGCAATAAAAATCATTTTATATATTTTATCTGAAAATCATCTTTTATGAAGGATCATATAGAACCCTAGAATATCGCAACCTCAGAAAATAGTGTTAAACAACACTCTGGCCATACAGGCTCACTTATTCCAAATATATCCACTTAATCCATTTGGACAGTAGACTGGCCCCGAGACACTAAGTCAACCGAGCTCCAGCAGTCTAACTGCCAGTGTGATTGGCCCCGAGACACTTGGTCAACCGAGCTCCAGCAATCACACCCAAACCACATCTCACATATCAATAATCATAACCAAATCAATATCCACAAATAGTTAGTAATATAGCCTAAAGCTATAGGCGTACCGGTACATACTCGGTCCTAGTGCTGCCCACTAGGTAGCACGTTCTATTGATATCCTTCATTAATAAATAATAAAACATTCATTCACAAATACATGATGCATGAATTTAAATAAATCAACAATATAAACCATATATATACTGGAAATATACCAAACATAAACCAGGTATATTTTGAGTATATATATGTCAAATAAATCCAATCAAATCATAAATTAAACTAAAAATATATTTAAAAACATTTTAAATATATTTTCTTAACAAAACATGTATATAATTTATTATATATCAAAAATATACCAAAAATATACTTGAATATAAATCACATTATTTATGCATATTCAGTCAAAATAAAACATGCATTTTCTAAATCATGCATCCTAAGCATATATATATAATATAGTAACTCACCTAATGCGCTCCACGAGACAGGTCCGACGGGCCTGGTCCACTAGCCCTCGGTCTCGGCGCAACTAATCAAGCAATAAATAACCGACATTAGAATAAACCTAACAGAAATCCTAGAATTCAATCTAGAGTATTAAACACAGAATCGAAAATTAGGGTTCAACTCGATATCACGTTTTACGAGAATTCTACCGAAAATCCGACAGAACCTCCCCTGTAAAACGGACATCTCTCTACTCAAAAGAGTAGAGCTGACCCTGCAAAGAAACACACTTCAAAAAATGAGCTCAACACAATCCAAAATCACACTGTCGGACTCCAAACTACAGTCCACCGACCGGGGTCCACAAACATAGAATGATTCCAGATATACCGAACATATCCTTAAATCACAGAAATACATTTTATAGGTAAAAATTGCATAATTAACCTTGAAACACTATAAAAACCGATTAAAACTCATTTTATTAGAAAAACCGTATATTATATATATAATTGAAAATAATTCCCGAAAAATAGTTTTAATTAGTTAAAAATACTAAATAATTTGTAGAAATTATTTTTATACCTTAAATAAATATTAAAACCAATTAAATTACATTTTTAGACAATTTAGGGTAAAATTACCAAAATACCCCTATATATATAAATATACTCAAATTACTTCAAAAATTCACCAAAAATCATACAATTACCCAAAATTAATTTTTTCAACATATTTATCAATAATATTAATAATTAAACCCAATTAACCAATTAAATTCAAATAAAAACACAATTAACCTAATTTTCCAAAATCACCTAAACTTCAATAATTAAAAATAAATACTTAGAAATTCATAAAAATTCCAAATAAATTCCTATAATTCATTTCAACACCTAATTCAACCATAAACTCCAATTTCATAATTTAAATAATTAATTTCCGAAAATTAGAAAATAATATTAAAATATTCAAAAATACCCAAAAATCCAAAAAATCTCCAAAAATTCTACAAAAATTCACACATGAAGATTAAGCTACTAGGAACAACATTTGTGAAGGAAGTTTCCATGAATCATCCAATTCGAAGCTCAAAAAAATCGAAAACCCTAATAGGCCGAAATTTACAAATCGAAACCTAAGCAATTCTAGACCATTTTAGCTCAAACCAAAGCTAGAATCACACTCACCGGAGCTCAAGGAGAAGAAAGAGACCGGCGGTGTCGAAAACGGTGGCCGGAATCGGCATGATCGACGGTGAGTTGATTTTCGGCTTCTCCGGCCAAAATCACTCTCCCGACACCGGAAACGGCCTCCACAGGTGGCGAAACTGGTCGGGGAAGATGGTGGCACACCGGACGGCACGGCAGCGATCGGAAATGGTGAGGGAACGATCGGAGAAGAAGAAGAAGAAGAAGAAACTATCGGGGGCAAAATGGTAATTTTGCAAATTCTTTTGATTTTTAATGTATATATGTATATATATATACTTTATACTATATATTAAAATAATATTAAATTACACACATCAAATATACACCACACACATAAAAATATTAATATTTTAATAATTTATACCAAATAAAATTAATTAAATAACAATTAAACAAATAAATACTTAATAAAATATTAGGGTAATAATAAACCCTAATTAAATACATATACACACACCGACTTTATTTAATAGTTTAAAAATATGTATGAGTTCATGCAAGTCCGTAAATACATTTAAAATAATTAATAATACATTGTTTACGTGAAAATTTCCCCGAAAATGCAAGTCCCGGGAAAATTTTACGTAAAACACTGTAAATAATATACCGTAATTAAAATAGGTTTAAAATACATATCAACTCATAAAAATATCATATAAAATACAGAAATTATTAACTCTGCATATCCCGGTACAGTGTAAAAATATTTTAAAAACACGGGATATTACAGTCTTCCCCCCTTACAAGAATTCGTCCCCGAATTCTAAAAAGAAAAGATCAAGAAGGAAAGAGATACGGGTAAGAAGCTCGCATCTCAGCTTCAGTCTCCCACGTATGCTCTTCAACTCTGTCGCTACGCCACAGAACCTTGACCATCGGAATCTGCTTCGATCGCAACTGTCGAACTTGATAATCAACGATCGCCACAGGTTCTTCCACAAAAGTCAAATCTTCACTCACTTCTACACTGTCGGGCTGCAACACGTGTGAAGGATCCGAGATATACTTCCTTAACATCGAGATATGAAATACTGGATGCACCTGTGACATACTCGGAGGCAAATCCAACCGATATGCAACAGTGCCAACTCTCTCCAGAATCTCAAACGGTCCAATATATCTCGGTGCTAACTTACCCTTCCTGCCAAATCTCATCACACCCTTCATCGGAGATACCTTCAGAAAAATGAAATCTCCAACCTGAAACTCCACATCTCTGCGCCTAGGATCCGCATAACTCTTCTGTCTACTAACTGCGGTCTCTAATCTACGCTTGATCACGGCGACTTTCTCTGCAGCATCCTGAACCATCTCTAGTCCAGTCAAAGCTCTCTCACCAATCTCATCCCAACTCAACGGGGATCTACACTTCCTTCCATACAACGCCTCATATGGTGCCATACCAATACTGCTATGGTAGCTGTTATTATATGCAAACTCAACAAGCGACAAATGATCATCCCAGCTACCTCCCAAATCCAAGACACACATCCTCAACATATCTTCCAGTGTCTGGATCGTCCTCTCAGACTGACCATCTGTCTGAGGATGAAAAGCAGTACTGAAATCCAACCTAGTGCCCATCGCTTCCTGCAACTTCTGCCAAAAACGAGAAGTAAACACCGAACCTCTATCTGACACAATGGACACAGGTACTCCATGAAGGCACACAATATGCTTCACATACAACTTCGCCAATCTAGCAACTGAATATGTGGCTTTCACAGGCAAGAAATGTGCAGACTTCGTCAATCTGTCTACAATCACCCAGATGGAATCATATCCATCCTTCGAACGAGGTAAACCGACCACAAAATCCATAGTTATCCTTTCCCACTTCCACTCGGGAATAGGAAGAGGCTGAAGCTTCCCAGAAGGCTTCTAATGTTCGGCTTTCACTTGTTGACACGTTAAGCATTTAGCAACATAATCAGCAACATCCTTCTTCAATCCATCCCACCAGTATAGATCTCTGATACTGTGGTACATCTTAGTAACACTTGGATGTACGCTGTAAGCTGTAGAATGTGCTTCCTCTAGGATCTCTTCTCTCAAATCATCCACATCTGGAACACACAATCTACCACTGATCCACAACCCACCATCATCATTAAGTGTGAAATCAGTGAACTTCCCTGCTCTGACATTCTCTGCAAGCTCTTCTAGAATAGGATCTCGGCTCTGAGCTGCTTTAATCCTATTCCTTAGTACAGATCGTACTTTAAACTGAGCTAACAGTCCACCTGATCTACTAATCTTCATCATCAGACCTTGATCCACCAACAAATGCAACTCCTGGATCAATGGTCTCCTCTCAACACCAATGTAAGCAAGACTACCTGAGGACTTCCTACTCAAGGCATCTGCTACCACATTAGCTTTACCCGGATGGTAAAGAATCTCGCAATCATAATCCTTCAACAATTCCAACCATCGTCTCTGCCTCAAATTTAAATCTCGCTGCTAGAAAATGTACTTAAGGCTCTTGTGATCAGTAAATATCTCACAAGTCACCCCGTACAGATAATGTCTCCAAATCTTCAAAGCAAAGATCACTACAGCCATCTCAAGATCATGTGTAGGATAATTCTGCTCATGCTTCTTCAACTGCCTTGAAGCATAGGCTATCACCCTTCCATTCTGCATCAACACACAACCAAGACCAATTCTAGAGGCATCACAGTAAACTGTGAACTTATCCACACTATTAGGCAAAGCTAATACTGGCGCTGTGGTCAACTTCTCCTTCAACAACTGAAAACTATTCTCACAAGCTTCTGACCACTCGAATCTAACATTCTTCTGAGTCAAACGAGTCATAGGGGCTGCTATCCTGGAAAAATCCTGCACAAACCGCCTATAATACCCGGCTAAACCCAGAAAACTCCGAATCTCAGTAACTGAAGTAGGACTAGGCCACTCAGATATTGCTTCAATCTTTTGTGGATCAACCTGAATACCTTCTTTAGACACTACGTGTCCAAGAAAAGAAACACTCTCCATCCAGAAATCACACTTCGAGAATTTAGCATAAAGCTGATGATCTCTCAGTGTCTGTAGTACAATCCTCAAGTGATATACATGCTCTTCCATACTCCTCGAATATACCAGTATATCATCAATGAAGACTACTACAAATTGATCCACATACGGTCTGAATACTCTATTCATCAGGTCCATAAAAGCTGCTGGTGCATTAGTCAAACCAAAAGACATCACCAGAAACTCATAATGGCCATATCGAGTGCGGAAAGCTGTCTTAGGAATATCAGATTCACTAATCCGTAGCTGATGATAACCTGACCTCAAGTCGACCTTAGAAAAGAACTGTGCACCTTGTAACTGATCAAATAAATCATCTATCCTCGGGAGAGGATACTTGTTCTTCACTGTCACCTTATTCAGCTCTCTGTAGTCAATGCACAGTCTCAGGGTACCATCCTTCTTCTTCACAAACAGGACTGGTGCACCCCAAGGAGAAACACTAGGTCTAATGAAACCTTTATCCAACAACTCTTGCAATTGCTCCTTCAACTCTCTCAACTCTGCAGGAGCCATATGATAGGGTGGCATAGATATAGGAGTAGTACCTGGAACCACATCTATACAGAACTCAATCTCTCTATGAGGTGGTAAACCTGGTAACTCCTCGGGAAAAACATCAGGAAACTCACAAGCAACCGGAACATCTATGAGTGACAACTTCTCCACTGACGTATCCCTAACCAATGCCAAATACCCCTGACAACCTTTCCTCAACAACTTCCTAGCAGAAATAGCCGAAATAAGATTCTGAGGTGCTGAACTCCTATCACCAACAAACTTAAAATCTACTTCACCAGGAATTCTAAAAGTCACCTCCTTATTCCTGCAATCAACCACGGCAAAGTGCTGAGATAACCAATCCATTCCCAAAATAACATCAAACTCCATCACATCCAACAAAATCAAATCAGCGGGTAATTCTCTATCTCCCACGAAAACTGGATAACCAGAAAGAACAATATCGGTGTCCAAAGAATCGCTCAGAGGAGTGGCAACAGACAAGGGAAAAGCCATCCTCGAAGCTTGCCAACAAGATTTAGAAGCAAAAATAGGAGAAACAAACGAATGCATGGCACCCGGATCAAACAAAACCAAAGCATCCAGGTAACAAACAGAAAGAATACCTGCCACGACTGCATTAGATGCCTGAGCATCCTGCTGAGTCAGATGGAAGACTCTGGTGTCACGACCCAAAACAGGGGCCATGACCGGCGCTAGGGAACGGGAATTCTTTCGAATCCGGAACCCGTAGCAAGCCTAAAAATAAAATAAATATGCAATAATAACAATAAAAATATAATATGCAGCGGAAAATAAAATCATAAATATTACAATATCATCCATATCAACTGGATTCAATTCAAAACTCATCACATCGCATATATAATCTCATAAATGTATAATCTTTATACAAATCCAGTTTTACTATAATACATCTCTTTAAAACAAATGCTTTAATTCTCAACTACTGAAAATCACAACTACTGCAGTGTCTAGATAAAATAAATAAGACTCAAGTATACAATTTACATAAAGAAGCCGGGGCGGAAGAAATCCGGCGTATCGACCTGCTACTGAGGTCTGAGGAAGTTGACTCTCCTGAAAAATAGTCAACGGAGGGGAGTCAGACCTCACTGAGTGAATTACTATAATACATATACATACACTCTAAGTGATAATGCATACAGTCAACAGTATATGAGTAATATGTATATATACAGGCAAGTTCATACAGATGCAGAAAAATCATTTTATATATTTTGTCTGAAAATCAACTTTTATGAAGGATCACATAGAACCCTAGAATATCGCAACCTCAGAAAATAGTGTTAAACAACACTCTAGCCACACAGGCTCACTGATTCCAAATATATCCACTTAATCCGTATGGACAGTAGACTGGCCCCGAGACACTAAGTCAACCGAGCTCCAGCAGTCTGACTGCCAGTGTGATTGGCCCCGAGACACTTGGTCAACCGAGCTCCAGCAATCACACCCACAAACCACATCTCACATATATCAATAATCATAATCAATTCAATATCCACAAATAAGTTAGTAATATAGCCTAAAGCTATAGGAGTACCGGTACGTACTCGGTCCTAGTGCTGCCCACTAGGTAGCACGTTCTATTGATATCCTTCATTAATAAATAATAAAACATTCATTCACAAATATAAATGATGCATGGATATAAATGAAATAGCAATATAAACCATATATATACCGAAAATATACCAAACATAAACCAGGTATATTTTGAGTATATATATGTCAAATAAATCCAATCAAATCATGAATTAAACTAAAAATATATTTAAAAACATTTTAAATATATTTTATTATTAAAACATGTATATAATTTATTATATACCAAAAATATACTTGAATATAAATCATGTTATTTATGCATATTTAGTCAAAATAAAACATGCATTTTCTAAATCATGCATCCTAAGCATATATATATAATATAGTAACTCACCTAATGCGCTCCACGAGACAGGTCCGACGGGCCTGGTCCACTAACCCTCGGTCTCGGCGCAACTAAACAAGAAATAATTAATCGACATCAGAATAACCCTAACAGAAATCCTAGAATTAAATCTAGAGTATTAAAATACGGAAACAGAATTAGGGATCGACTGGATATCACGTTTTACGAGAATTCTACCGGAAATCCGGCAGAACCTCCCCTGTAAAACGGACATCTCTCTACTCAAAAGAGTAGAGCCAACCCTGCAAAGAAAATACACTTCAAAAATAAACACCACAATCAATCACAACCCCTCGGTCGGACTCCAGACTACAATCTGTCGATCGGGGTCCACAAACACAGAATATATTCCAGATATACCAAAAATATCCTTAAATCACCGAAATACATTTTATAAATAAAAATTACATAATTGACCTTGAAACACTATAAAAACCGATTTAAACTCATTTTATTAGAAAAACCGTATATTATATATATAATTGAAAATAATTCCCGGAAAATAGTTTTAATTAGTTAAAAATACTAAATATTTTGTAGAAATCATTTTTATACCTTAAATAAATATTAAAACCAATTAAATTACATTTTTAGACAATTTAGGGTAAAATTACCAAAATACCCCTATATATATATATATATACCTAAATTACTTCAAAAATTCACCAAAAATCATACAATTATCCAAAATTAATTTTCTCAACATATTTATCAATAATATTAATAATTAAACTCAATTAACCAATTAAATTCAATTTAAAACACAATTAACTTAATTTTACAAAATCACATAAACTTCAATAATTAAAAATAAATACTTAGAAATTCATAAAAATTCCAAATAAATTTCTATAATTCATTTCAACACCTAATTCAACCATAAACTCCAATTTCATAATTTAAATAATTAATTTCCGAAAATTAGAATATAATATTAAAATATTCAAAAATACCCAAAAATCCAAACAACCTCTAAAAATTCTACAAAAATTCATACATGAAGATTAAGCTACCAGGAACAACATTTGTGAAGGAAGTTTCCATGAATCATCCAAATCGAAGCTCAAAAAAATTTAAAACTAAAAGAGGCGGAAAATTTCAAATCAAAACCTAAGCAATTCTAGACCATTTTAGCTCAAACCAAAGCTAGAATAACACTCACCGGAGCTCAAGGAGAAGATAGAGACCGGCGGTGTCGAAAACGGTGGCCGGAGGAGGGAGAAACGGCGGTGAGAAAATGGTGGTGGTCGACGCCCGCGGGAAGAAGAAGAAGAAGAAGAAGAAGAAGAAAAAGAAAAAGAAAGAAAAAGGAAACAGAAAGAAAAAGAAAAAGAAAGAAAAAGGAAAAGAAAAAGAAAAAAAAAAAGAAAAAAGAAAAAAAATAAAGTAAATTAAAATAATTAAATATTAATAAATAATTAAAAATAAAATAATAAATTTTAATAATTTAATAATAAATAAAATAATCAAATAATAATAAATAAATAATAAAATATTAGGGTAATAATAAACCCTAATTAAATAAATATACACACACAAGCTTTATTTAATAATTTAAAAATATGTATGAGTTCATGCAAACCCGTAAATACATTTAAAATATTTAATAATACATTGTTTACGTGGAAATTTCCCCGAAAATGAAAGTCCCGGGAAAATTTTACGTAAAATACTGAAAATAATAAACAGTAATTAAAATAGGTTTAAAATACATATTAACTCATAAAAATATCGTATAATGCATAAAAATTATTGACACTGTATATCCCGGTACAGTGTAAAAATATTTAAAAAAAACACGGGATATTACAGTCTTCCCCCCTTACAAGAATTCGTCCCCGAATTCTAAAAACAAGATTACAGAATCAGGAAGGAAAGAGATACGGGTAAGAAGCTCGCATCTCAGCTTCAGTCTCCCACGTATGCTCTTCAACTCTGTCGCTACGCCACAAAACCTTGACCATCGAAATCTGCTTCGATCACAACTGTCGAACTTGAAAATCTACGATCGCCACAGGTTCTTCCACAAACGTCAAATCTTCACTCACTTCCACACTGTCAGGTTGCAACACGTGTGAAGGATCTGAGATATACTTCCTCAATATCGAGATATGAAATACTGGATGCACTTGTGACATACTCCAAGGCAAATCCAACCGATATGCAACAGTGCCAACTCTCTCCAGAATCTCGAACGGTCCAATATATCTCGATGCTAACTTACCCTTCCTGCCAAATCTCATCACACCCTTCATCGGAGATACTTTCAGAAAAACGAAATCTCCAACCTGAAACTCCACATCTCTGCGCCTAGGATCCGCATAACTCTTCTGTCTGCTAACTGCGGTCTCTAACCTGCGCTTGATTACGGCGACTTTATCTGCAGCATCTTGAACCATCTCTGGTCCAGTCAAAGCTCTCTCACCAATCTCATCCCAACTCAAAGGGGATCTACACTTCCTTCCATACAACGCCTCATATGGTGCCATACCAATACTGCTATGGTAGCTGTTATTATATGCAAACTCAACAAGCGACAAATGATCATCCCAGCTACCTCTCAAATCCAAGACACACATCCTCAACATATCTTCCAGTGTCTGGATCGTCCTCTCAGACTGACCATCTGTCTGAGGATGAAAAGCAGTACTGAAATCCAACCTAGTGCCCATCGCTTCTTGCAACTTCTATCAAAAACGAGAAGTAAACACCGAACCTCTGTCTGACACAATGGACACAGGTACTCCATGAAGGCATACAATATGCTTCACGTACAACTTCGCCAATCTAGCAACTGAATATGTGGCTTTCACAGGCAAGAAATGTGCAGACTTTGTCAATCTGTCTGCAATCACCTAGATGGAATCGTATCCATCCTTCGAACGAGGTAAACCGACCACAAAATCCATAGCTATCCTTTCCCATTTCCACTCGGGAATAGGAAGAGGCTGAAGCTTCCCAGAAGGCTTCTGATGCTCGGCTTTCACTTATTGACACGTCAAGCACTTAGCAACATAGTCGGCAACATCCTTCTTTAATCCATCCCACCAGTATAGATCTCTGATACTGTGGTACATCTTAGTAACACCAGGATGAATGCTGTAGGCTGTAGAATGTGCTTCCTCTAAAATCTCCTCTCTCAAATCATCCACATCAGGAACACACAATCTACCACTGATCCACAACACACCATCATCATCGAGTGTGAAATCAGTGAACTTCCCTGCTCTGACATTCTCTGCAAGCTCTTCCAGAATAGGATCTCGGCTCTGAGCTGCTTTAATCCTATCCCTTAGTACAGATCGTACTTTAAATTGAGCTAACAGTCCACCTGATCTACTGATCTTCATCATCAGACCTTGATCCACCATCAGATGCAACTCCTGGATCAATGGTCTCCTCTCAACACCGATGTGAGCAAGACTACCTGAAGACTTCCTACTCAAGGCATCTGCTACCACATTAGCTTTACCCGGATGGTAAAGAATCTTGCAATCATAATCCTTCAACAGTTCCAACCATCTTCTCTGCCTCAAATTCAAATCTCGCTGCTGGAAAATGTACTTAAGGCTCTTGTGATCAGTAAATATCTCACAAGTCACCCCGTACAGATAATGTCTCCAAATCTTCAAAGCAAAGATCACTGCAGCCATCTCCAGATCATATGTAGGATAGTTATGCTCATGCTTCTTCAACTGCCTCGAAGCATAGGCTATCACCCTTCCATTCTACATCAACACACAACCAAGACCAATTCTAGAGGCATCACAGTAAACTGTGAACTTATCCACACTATTAGGCAAAGCTAATACTGGCGTTGTGGTCAACTTCTCCTTCAACAACTGAAAACTATTCTCACAAGCTTCTGACCACTCGAATCTAACATTCTTCTGAGTCAAGCGAGTCATAGGGGCTGCTATCCTGGAAAAATCCTGCACAAACCGCCTATAATACCCGGCTAAACCCAGAAAACTCCGAATCTCAGTAACTGAAGTAGGTCTAGGCCACTCAGATACTGCTTCAACCTTCTGTGGATCAACCTGAATACCTTCTTTAGACACTACGTGTCCAAGAAAAGAAACACTCTCCATCCAGAAATCACACTTCGAGAATTTAGCATAAAGCTGATGATCTCTCAGTGTCTGTAGTACAATCCTCAAATGATATACATGCTCTTCCATACTCCTCGAATATACTAGTATATCATCAATGAAGACTACCACAAACTGATCCACATACGGTCAGAATACTCTGTTCATCAGGTCCATAAAAGTTGCTGGTGCATTAGTCAAACCAAAAGACATCACCAGAAACTCATAATGACCATATCGAGTGCGGAATGCTGTCTTAGGAATATCAGCTTCACTGATCCACAGCTGATGATAACCCGACCTCAAGTCAACCTTAGAAAAGAACTGTGCACCCTGGAGCTGATCAAACAAATCATCTATCCTCGGGAGAGGATACTTGTTCTTCACTGTCACCTTATTCAACTCTCTGTAGTCAATGCACAGTCTCAGGGTACCATCCTTCTTCTTCACAAACAAGACTGGTGCACCCCAAGGGGAAACACTAGGTCTGATGAAACCCTTATCCAACAACTCTTGCAACTGCTCCTTCAACTCTCTCAACTCTGCAGGAGCCATACGATAGGGTGGCATAGATATAGGAGTAGTACTTGGAACCACATCTATACAGAACTCAATCTCTCTATGAGGTGGTAAACCTGGCAACTCCTCGGGAAAAACATCAGGAAACTCACAAGCAACAAGAACATCTGTGAGTGATAACTTCTCCACTGACGTATCCCTAACCAATGCCAGAAACCCCTGACAACCTTTCCTCAACAACTTCCTAGCTGAAATAACAGAAATAAGATTCTGAGGTGCTGAACTCCTGTCACCAAGAAACTTAAAATCTACTTCACCAGGAATTCTGAAAATCACCTCCTTATTCCTGCAATCAACCACGGCATAATGCTGGGATAACCAATCCATTCCCAAAATAACATCAAACTCCATCACATCCAACAAAATCAAATCAGCGGGTAATTCTCTATCTCCCACGAGAACTGGACAACCAGAAAGAACAATATCGGCGTCCAAAGAATCACTCAGAGGAGTGGCAACAGACAAAGGAAAAGCCATCCTCGAAGCTTGCCAACAAGATTTAGAAGCAAAAATAGGAGAAACAAACGAATGCGTGGCACCCGGATCAAACAAAACCAAAGTATCCAGGTAACAAACAAAAAGAATACCTGCCACGACTGCATTAGATGCCTGAGCATCCTGCTGAGTCAGATGGAAGACTCTGGCCTGACCTCGACCTCCCTGCTGACTGGTAGAAGAAGCTTGGCCAACACCTCTAGCACCTCCTCTAATACCTCTACCACGACTCTGCTGTGGAGCAAACTGAGTAGAACTCTGATGCTGGGCTGGTGGCAACTAAAATGGCACGGGTGCTGCACTAGCAATCGACTGCTGTGGGAATCGCGGAATCTGCTGCTGCTGATACCCAGAATAAGGACACGATCTGGCAAAATGTCCTGTCTGCCCGCATCTGAAACATGTCAACGGTGTCAGATAACACGGTCCCTGATGGACTCTACCACAAGTCTGACAAACACTGGCCGCTGATCCAGAACTACGACCACTGCTGTTGCTCGAAGCACCTGACCCAAATCTGAATGATCTACGCTGACCTCCACGGCCATGTCTACTGCTCCGATGCGCTCGCTGCTGCTGTCTCTGACTCTGCTGAGTCGAACCTCGCTGCTGACTACTCGAACCAACATGAAAACTCGAATACGGAGTAGCCTGCAATCCACTCGACTGAACTCCCAACTGGTAATAATCAGGCATCGCTCCCTGCCTAACTAACCTCAGCTCAATCTCCTTAGCTAGCTCAATCACCGACTCGAGAGTAAGACCTGCTGTAGGCATACCAGCAAAAGCTGAACCCAAACCAGTAACGTGGGTAGTAACAGCGAAATACTGATCTCGCATCAGATCCTCAGCATATCTACCCAGACGAAGGAACTCTCGGGTATACTCCTCTACTGATCGATCTCCACGAGAAATACTAGTCAAACGGAGACGATAGCTCAAACGAAGAGGCTCTGGACAAAATCTCCTCATGAATCGCTCTCGAAACTGAGCCCATGTCATCGTCATCATATAGGGCTGGATCATCTGAATGAACCAATCCAAGGCTGGTCCCTCGACAGACAACTCAACGATCATGATCCTCTGGTACTCGGTATGAGCAGTCCGAGTCCTATTCTCAATCGTATGCAGAAAATCTAAAGGATCAGAAGTACCATCAAAAGCAATCCTGCCAACTCTGGCATAGAACAAAGCTGCCTCAGGGTCAGACATACCCTGCTGATAGGCAGGCTGAACAGGCTGAACAACTGGAGGAACAGGAACATCAAACTCAAGCTCAACAGGCTCCTCATCCTGTAACTCTCTCTGCCTACGGCGACCTGCCGCTCCTCGAGGTCTACCTCTACCACGACCTCTACGTCTAACTGGCTGCTCAGGAGGTAAAACCTCATCCTGAAAAGACTCATCATCCTCGGCCTCAACGACCGGTGGAGCGACACGCGCTCGCCTCCTCATTCTGAAAAGACAAACAGAAAGATTCAGACAAAACAGACAATGGAGGAATAACGCTGAAAACTACAGCAAGGAATACTCATCAAGACATACTCGAACCTAATACACTGCAGTAGTCCAACAGAAAACACAACTTTAAAACTAGGGCCACAACTCACATAACTAAGCCCTGACACAGAACTCCACTCAGATACGAACTTCGCTCTGATACCAACTTTGTCACGACCCAAAACAGGGGCCATGACCGGCGCTAGGGAACGGGAATTCTTTCGAATCCGGAACCCGTAGCAAGCCTAAAAATAAAATAAATATGCAATAATAACAATAAAAATATAATATGCAGCGGAAAATAAAATCATAAATATTACAATATCATCCATATCAACTGGATTCAATTCAAAACTCATCACATCGCATATATAATCTCATAAATGTATAATCTTTATACAAATCCAGTTTTACTATAATACATCTCTTTAAAACAAATGCTTTAATTCTCAACTACTGAAAATCATAACTACTGCAGTGTCTAGATAAAATAAATAAGACTCAAGTATACAATTTACATAAAGAAGCCGGGGCGGAAGAAATCCGGCGTATCGACCTGCTACTGAGGTCTGAGGAAGTTGACTCTCCTGAAAAATAGTCAACGGAGGGGAGTCAGACCTCACTGAGTGAATTACTATAATACATATACATACACTCTAAGTGATAATGCATACAGTCAACAGTATATGAGTAATATGTATATATACAGGCAAGTTCATACAGATGCAGAAAAATCATTTTATATATTTTGTCTGAAAATCAACTTTTATGAAGGATCACATAGAACCCTAGAATATCGCAACCTCAGAAAATAGTGTTAAACAACACTCTAGCCACACAGGCTCACTGATTCCAAATATATCCACTTAATCCGTATGGACAGTAGACTGGCCCCGAGACACTAAGTCAACCGAGCTCCAGCAGTCTGACTGCCAGTGTGATTGGCCCCGAGACACTTGGTCAACCGAGCTCCAGCAATCACACCCACAAACCACATCTCACATATATCAATAATCATAATCAATTCAATATCCACAAATAAGTTAGTAATATAGCCTAAAGCTATAGGAGTACCGGTACGTACTCGGTCCTAGTGCTGCCCACTAGGTAGCACGTTCTATTGATATCCTTCATTAATAAATAATAAAACATTCATTCACAAATATAAATGATGCATGGATATAAATGAAATAGCAATATAAACCATATATATACCGAAAATATACCAAACATAAACCAGGTATATTTTGAGTATATATATGTCAAATAAATCCAATCAAATCATGAATTAAACTAAAAATATATTTAAAAACATTTTAAATATATTTTATTATTAAAACATGTATATAATTTATTATATACCAAAAATATACTTGAATATAAATCATGTTATTTATGCATATTTAGTCAAAATAAAACATGCATTTTCTAAATCATGCATCCTAAGCATATATATATAATATAGTAACTCACCTAATGCGCTCCACGAGACAGGTCCGACGGGCCTGGTCCACTAACCCTCGGTCTCGGCGCAACTAAACAAGAAATAATTAATCGACATCAGAATAACCCTAACAGAAATCCTAGAATTAAATCTAGAGTATTAAAATACGGAAACAGAATTAGGGATCGACTGGATATCACGTTTTACGAGAATTCTACCGGAAATCCGGCAGAACCTCCCCTGTAAAACGGACATCTCTCTACTCAAAAGAGTAGAGCCAACCCTGCAAAGAAAATACACTTCAAAAATAAACACCACAATCAATCACAACCCCTCGGTCGGACTCCAGACTACAATCTGTCGATCGGGGTCCACAAACACAGAATATATTCCAGATATACCAAAAATATCCTTAAATCACCGAAATACATTTTATAAATAAAAATTACATAATTGACCTTGAAACACTATAAAAACCGATTTAAACTCATTTTATTAGAAAAACCGTATATTATATATATAATTGAAAATAATTCCCGGAAAATAGTTTTAATTAGTTAAAAATACTAAATATTTTGTAGAAATCATTTTTATACCTTAAATAAATATTAAAACCAATTAAATTACATTTTTAGACAATTTAGGGTAAAATTACCAAAATACCCCTATATATATATATATACCTAAATTACTTCAAAAATTCACCAAAAATCATACAACTATCCAAAATTAATTTTCTCAACATATTTATCAATAATATTAATAATTAAACTCAATTAACCAATTAAATTCAATTTAAAACACAATTAACTTAATTTTACAAAATCACATAAACTTCAATAATTAAAAATAAATACTTAGAAATTCATAAAAATTCCAAATAAATTTCTATAATTCATTTCAACACCTAATTCAACCATAAACTCCAATTTCATAATTTAAATAATTAATTTCCGAAAATTAGAAAATAATATTAAAATATTCAAAAATACCCAAAAATCCAAACAACCTCCAAAAATTCTACAAAAATTCATACATGAAGATTAAGCTACCAGGAACAACATTTGTGAAGGAAGTTTCCATGAATCATCCAAATCGAAGCTCAAAAAAATTGAAAACTAAAAGAGGCCGAAAATTTCAAATCAAAACCTAAGCAATTCTAGACCATTTTAGCTCAAACCAAAGCTAGAATAACACTCACCGGAGCTCAAGGAGAAGATAGAGACCGGCGGTGTCGAAAACGGTGGCCGGAGGAGGGAGAAACGGCGGTGAGAAAATGGTGGTGGTCGACGCCCGCGGGAAGAAGAAGAAGAAGAAGAAGAAGAAGAAGAAGAAGAAGAAAAAGAAAAAGAAAGAAAAAGGAAACAGAAAGAAAAAGAAAAAGAAAGAAAAAGGAAAAGAAAAAAAAAAAAAGAAAAAAGAAAAAAAATAAAGTAAATTAAAATAATTAAATATTAATAAATAATTAAAAATAAAATAATAAATTTTAATAATTTAATAATAAATAAAATAATCAAATAATAATAAATAAATAATAAAATATTAGGGTAATAATAAACCCTAATTAAATAAATATACACACACAAGCTTTATTTAATAATTTAAAAATATGTATGAGTTCATGCAAACCCGTAAATACATTTAAAATATTTAATAATACATTGTTTACGTGGAAATTTCCCCGAAAATGAAAGTCCCGGGAAAATTTTACGTAAAATACTGAAAATAATAAAAAGTAATTAAAATAGGTTTAAAATACATATTAACTCATAAAAATATCGTATAATGCATAAAAATTATTGACACTGTATATCCCGGTACAGTGTAAAAATATTTAAAAAAAACACGGGATATTACAGTCTTCCCCCTTTACAAGAATTCGTCCCCGAATTCTAAAAACAAGATTACAGAATCAGGAAGGAAAGAGATACGGGTAAGAAGCTCGCATCTCAGCTTCAGTCTCCCACGTATGCTCTTCAACTCTGTCGCTACGCCACAAAACCTTGACCATCGAAATCTGCTTCGATCGCAACTGTCGAACTTGAAAATCTACGATCGCCACAGGTTCTTCCACAAACGTCAAATCTTCACTCACTTCCACACTGTCAGGTTGCAACACGTGTGAAGGATCTGAGATATACTTCCTCAACATCGAGATATGAAATACTGGATGCACTTGTGACATACTCCAAGGCAAATCCAACCGATATGCAACAGTGCCAACTCTCTCCAGAATCTCGAACGGTCCAATATATCTCGGTGCTAACTTACCCTTCCTGCCAAATCTCATCACACCCTTCATCGGAGATACTTTCAGAAAAACGAAATCTCCAACCTGAAACTCCACATCTCTGCGCCTAGGATCCGCATAACTCTTCTGTCTGCTAACTGCGGTCTCTAACCTGCGCTTGATTACGGCGACTTTATCTGCAGCATCTTGAACCATCTCTGGTCCAGTCAAAGCTCTCTCACCAATCTCATCCCAACTCAAAGGGGATCTACACTTCCTTCCATACAACGCCTCATATGGTGCCATACCAATACTGCTATGGTAGCTGTTATTATATGCAAACTCAACAAGCGACAAATGATCATCCCAGCTACCTCTCAAATCCAAGACACACATCCTCAACATATCTTCCAGTGTCTGGATCGTCCTCTCAGACTGACCATCTGTCTGAGGATGAAAAGCAGTACTGAAATCCAACCTAGTGCCCATCGCTTCTTGCAACTTCTGTCAAAAACGAGAAGTAAACACCGAACCTCTGTCTGACACAATGGACACAGGTACTCCATGAAGGCATACAATATGCTTCACGTACAACTTCGCCAATCTAGCAACTGAATATGTGGCTTTCACAGGCAAGAAATGTGCAGACTTCGTCAATCTGTCTACAATCACCCAGATGGAATCGTATCCATCCTTCGAACGAGGTAAACCGACCACAAAATCCATAGCTATCCTTTCCCATTTCCACTCGGGAATAGGAAGAGGCTGAAGCTTCCCAGAAGGCTTCTGATGCTCGGCTTTCACTTATTGACACGTCAAGCACTTAGCAACATAGTCGGCAACATCCTTCTTCAATCCATCCCACCAGTATAGATCTCTGATACTGTGGTACATCTTAGTAACACCAGGATGAACGCTGTAGGCTGTAGAATGTGCTTCCTCTAAAATCTCCTCTCTCAAATCATCCACATCAGGAACACACAATCTACCACTGATCCACAACACACCATCATCATCGAGTGTGAAATCAGTGAACTTCCCTGCTCTGACATTCTCTGCAAGCTCTTCCAGAATAGGATCTCGGCTCTGAGCTGCTTTAATCCTATCCTTTAGTACAGATCGTACTTTAAATTGAGCTAACAGTCCACCTGATCTACTGATCTTCATCATCAGACCTTGATCCACCATCAGATGCAACTCCTGGATCAATGGTCTCCTCTCAACACCGATGTGAGCAAGACTACCTGAAGACTTCCTACTCAAGGCATCTGCTACCACATTAGCTTTACCCGGATGGTAAAGAATCTTGCAATCATAATCCTTCAACAGTTCCAACCATCTTCTCTGCCTCAAATTCAAATCTCGCTGCTGGAAAATGTACTTAAGGCTCTTGTGATCAGTAAATATCTCACAAGTCACCCCGTACAGATAATGTCTCCAAATCTTCAAAGCAAAGATCACTGCAGCCATCTCCAGATCATATGTAGGATAGTTCTGCTCATGCTTCTTCAACTGCCTCGAAGCATAGGCTATCACCCTTCCATTCTGCATCAACACACAACCAAGACCAATTCTAGAGGCATCACAGTAAACTGTGAACTTATCCACACTATTAGGCAAAGCTAATACTGGCGCTGTGGTCAACTTCTCCTTCAACAACTGAAAACTATTCTCACAAGCTTCTGACCACTCGAATCTAACATTCTTCTGAGTCAAGCGAGTCATAGGGGCTGCTATCCTGGAAAAATCCTGCACAAACCGCCTATAATACCCGGCTAAACCCAGAAAACTCCGAATCTCAGTAACTGAAGTAGGTCTAGGCCACTCAGATACTGCTTCAACCTTCCGTGGATCAACCTGAATACCTTCTTTAGACACTACGTGTCCAAGAAAAGAAACACTCTCCATCCAGAAATCACACTTCGAGAATTTAGCATAAAGCTGATGATCTCTCAGTGTCTGTAGTACAATCCTCAAATGATATACATGCTCTTCCATACTCCTCGAATATACTAGTATATCATCAATGAAGACTACCACAAACTGATCCACATACGGTCAGAATACTCTGTTCATCAGGTCCATAAAAGTTGCTGGTGCATTAGTCAAACCAAAAGACATCACCAGAAACTCATAATGACCATATCGAGTGCGGAATGCTGTCTTAGGAATATCAGCTTCACTGATCCACAGCTGATGATAACCCGACCTCAAGTCAACCTTAGAAAAGAACTGTGCACCCTGGAGCTGATCAAATAAATCATCTATCCTCGGGAGAGGATACTTGTTCTTCACTGTCACCTTATTCAACTCTCTGTAGTCAATGCACAGTCTCAGGGTACCATCCTTCTTCTTCACAAACAAGACTGGTGCACCCCAAGGGGAAACACTAGGTCTGATGAAACCCTTATCCAACAACTCTTGCAACTGCTCCTTCAACTCTCTCAACTCTGCAGGAGCCATACGATAGGGTGGCATAGATATAGGAGTAGTACCTGGAACCACATCTATACAGAACTCAATCTCTCTATGAGGTGGTAAACCTGGCAACTCCTCGGGAAAAACATCAGGAAACTCACAAGCAACAAGAACATCTGTGAGTGACAACTTCTCCACTGACGTATCCCTAACCAATGCCAGAAACCCCTGACAACCTTTCCTCAACAACTTCCTAGCTGAAATAACAGAAATAAGATTCTGAGGTGCTGAACTCCTGTCACCAACAAACTTAAAATCTACTTCACCAGGAATTCTGAAAATCACCTCCTTATTCCTGCAATCAACCACGGCATAATGCTGGGATAACCAATCCATTCCCAAAATAACATCAAACTCCATCACATCCAACAAAATCAAATCAGCGGGTAATTCTCTATCTCCCACGAGAACTGGACAACCAGAAAGAACAATATCGGCGTCCAAAGAATCACTCAGAGGAGTGGCAACAGACAAAGGAAAAGCCATCCTCGAAGCTTGCCAACAAGATTTAGAAGCAAAAATAGGAGAAACAAACGAATGCGTGGCACCCGGATCAAACAAAACCAAAGTATCCAGGTAACAAACAAAAAGAATACCTGCCACGACTGCATTAGATGCCTGAGCATCCTGCTGAGTCAGATGGAAGACTCTGGCCTGACCTCGACCTCCCTGCTGACTGGTAGAAGCCTGGCCAACACCTCTAGCACCTCCTCTAATACCTCTACCATGACTCTGCTGTGGAGCAAACTGAGTAGAACTCTGATGCTGGGCTGGTGGCAACTAAAATGGCACGGGTGCTGCACTAGCAATCGACTGCTGTGGGAATCGCGGAATCTGCTGCTGCTGATACCCAGAATAAGGACACGATCTGGCAAAATGTCCTGTCTGCCCGCATCTGAAACATGTCAACGGTGTCAGATAACACGGTCCCTGATGGACTCTACCACAAGTCTGACAAACACTGGCCGCTGATCCAGAACTACGACCACTGCTGCTGCTCGAAGCACCTGACCCAAATCTGAATGATCTACGCTGACCTCCACGGCCATGTCTACTGCTCCGATGCGCTCGCTGCTGCTGTCTCTGACTCTGCTGAGTCGAACCTCGCTGCTGACTACACAAACCAACATGAAAACTCGAATACGGAGTAGCCTGCAATCCACTCGACTGAACTCCCAACTGGTAATAATCAGGCATCGCTCCCTGCCTAACTAACCTCAGCTCAATCTCCTTAGCTAGCTCAATCACCGACTCGAGAGTAAGACCTGCTGTAGGCATACCAGCAAAAGCTGAACCCAAACCAGTAACGTGGGTAGTAACAGCGAAATACTGATCTCGCATCAGATCCTCAGCATATCTACCCAGACGAAGGAACTCTCGGGTATACTCCTCTACTGATCGATCTCCACGAGAAATACTAGTCAAACGGAGACGATAGCTCAAACGAAGAGGCTCTGGACAAAATCTCCTCATGAATCGCTCTCGAAACTGAGCCCATGTCATCGTCATCATATAGGGCTGGATCATCTGAATGAACCAATCCAAGGCTGGTCCCTCGACAGACAACTCAACGATCATGATCCTCTGGTACTCGGTATGAGCAGTCCGAGTCCTAGTCTCAATCGTATGCAGAAAATCTAAAGGATCAGAAGTACCATCAAAAGCAATCCTGCCAACTCTGGCATAGAACAAAGCTGCCTCAGGGTCAGACATACCCTGCTGATAGGCAGGCTGAACAGGCTGAACAACTGGAGGAACAGGAACATCAAACTCAGGCTCAACAGGCTCCTCATCCTGTAACTCTCTCTGCCTACGGCGACCTGCCGCTCCTCGAGGTCTACCTCTACCACGACCTCTACGTCTAACTGGCTGCTCAGGAGGTAAAACCTCATCCTGAAAAGACTCATCATCCTCGGCCTCAACGACCGGTGGAGCGACACGCGCTCGCCTCCTCATTCTGAAAAGACAAACAGAAAGATTCAGACAAAACAGACAATGGAGGAATAACGCTGAAAACTACAGCAAGGAATACTCATCAAGACATACTCGAACCTAATACACTGCAGTAGTCCAACAGAAAACACAACTTTAAAACTAGGGCCACAACTCACATAACTAAGCCCTGACACAGAACTCCACTCAGATACGAACTTCGCTCTGATACCAACTTTGTCACGACCCAAAACAGGGGCCATGACCGGCGCTAGGGAACGGGAATTCTTTCGAATCCGGAACCCGTAGCAAGCCTAAAAATAAAATAAATATGCAATAATAACAATAAAAATATAATATGCAGCGGAAAATAAAATCATAAATATTACAATATCATCCATATCAACTGGATTCAATTCAAAACTCATCACATCGCATATATAATCTCATAAATGTATAATCTTTATACAAATCCAGTTTTACTATAATACATCTCTTTAAAACAAATGCTTTAATTCTCAACTACTGAAAATCACAACTACTGCAGTGTCTAGATAAAATAAATAAGACTCAAGTATACAATTTACATAAAGAAGCCGGGGCGGAAGAAATCCGGCGTATCGACCTGCTACTGAGGTCTGAGGAAGTTGACTCTCCTGAAAAATAGTCAACGGAGGGGAGTCAGACCTCACTGAGTGAATTACTATAATACATATACATAAACTCTAAGTGATAATGCATACAGTCAACAGTATATGAGTAATATGTATATATACAGGCAAGTTCATACAGATGCAGAAAAATCATTTTATATATTTTGTCTGAAAATCAACTTTTATGAAGGATCACATAGAACCCTAGAATATCGCAACCTCAGAAAATAGTGTTAAACAACACTCTAGCCACACAGGCTCACTGATTCCAAATATATCCACTTAATCCGTATGGACAGTAGACTGGCCCCGAGACACTAAGTCAACCGAGCTCCAGCAGTCTGACTGCCAGTGTGATTGGCCCCGAGACACTTGGTCAACCGAGCTCCAGCAATCACACCCACAAACCACATCTCACATATATCAATAATCATAATCAATTCAATATCCATAAATAAGTTAGTAATATAGCCTAAAGCTATAGGAGTACCGGTACGTACTCGGTCCTAGTGCTGCCCACTATGTAGCACGTTCTATTGATATCCTTCATTAATAAATAATAAAACATTCATTCACAAATATAAATGATGCATGGATATAAATGAAATAGCAATATAAACCATATATATACCGAAAATATACCAAACATAAACCAGGTATATTTTGAGTATATATATGTCAAATAAATCCAATCAAATCATGAATTAAACTAAAAATATATTTAAAAACATTTTAAATATATTTTATTATTAAAACATGTATATAATTTATTATATACCAAAAATATACTTGAATATAAATCATGTTATTTATGCACATTTAGTCAAAATAAAACATGCATTTTCTAAATCATGCATCCTAAGCATATATATATAATATAGTAACTCACCTAATGCGCTCCACGAGACAGGTCCGACGGGCCTGGTCCACTAACCCTCGGTCTCGGCGCAACTAAACAAGAAATAATTAATCGACATCAGAATAACCCTAACAGAAATCCTAGAATTAAATCTAGAGTATTAAAATACGGAAACAGAATTAGGGTTCGACTGGATATCACGTTTTACGAGAATTCTACCGGAAATCCGGCAGAACCTCCCCTGTAAAACGGACATCTCTCTACACAAAAGAGTAGAGCCAACCCTGCAAAGAAAATACACTTCAAAAATAAACACCACAATCAATCACAACCCCTCGGTCGGACTCCAGACTACAATCTGTCGATCGGGGTCCACAAACACAGAATATATTCCAGATATACCAAAAATATCCTTAAATCACCGAAATACATTTTATAAATAAAAATTACATAATTGACCTTGAAACACTATAAAAACCGATTTAAACTCATTTTATTAGAAAAACCGTATATTATATATATAATTGAAAATAATTCCCGGAAAATAGTTTTAATTAGTTAAAAATACTAAATATTTTGTAGAAATCATTTTTATACCTTAAATAAATATTAAAACCAATTAAATTACATTTTTAGACAATTTAGGGTAAAATTACCAAAATACCCCTATATATATATATATACCTAAATTACTTCAAAAATTCACCAAAAATCATACAATTATCCAAAATTAATTTTCTCAACATATTTATCAATAATATTAATAATTAAACTCAATTAACCAATTAAATTCAATTTAAAACACAATTAACTTAATTTTACAAAATCACATAAACTTCAATAATTAAAAATAAATACTTAGAAATTCATAAAAATTCCAAATAAATTTCTATAATTCATTTCAACACCTAATTCAACCATAAACTCCAATTTCATAATTTAAATAATTAATTTCCGAAAATTAGAAAATAATATTAAAATATCCAAACAACCTCCAAAAATTCTACAAAAATTCATACATGAAGATTAAGCTACCAGGAACAACATTTGTGAAGGAAGTTTCCATGAATCATCCAAATCGAAGCTCAAAAAAATCGAAAACCAAAAGAGGCCGAAAATTTCAAATCAAAACCTAAGCAATTCTAGACCATTTTAGCTCAAACCAAAGCTAGAATAACACTCACCGGAGCTCAAGGAGAAGATAGAGACCGGTGGTGTCGAAAACGGTGGCCAGAGGAGGGAGAAACGGTGGTGAGAAAATGGTGGTGGTCGGCGCCCACGGGAAGAAGAAGAAGAAGAAGAAGAAGAAGAAGAAAAAGAAAAAGAAAGAAAAAGGAAAGAGAAAGAAAAAGAAAAAGAAAGAAAAAGGAAAAGAAAAAGAAAAAAAAAAAGAAAAAAGAAAAAAAATAAAGTAAATTAAAATAATTAAATATTAATAAATAATTAAAAATAAAATAATAAATTTTAATAATTTAATAATAAATCAAATAATCAAATAATAATAAATAAATAATAAAATATTAGGGTAATAATAAACCCTAATTAAATAAATATACACACACAGGCTTTATTTAATAATTTAAAAATATGTATGAGTTCATGCAAACCCGTAAATACATTTAAAATATTTAATAATACATTGTTTACGTGGAAATTTCCCCGAAAATGAAAGTCCCGGGAAAATTTTACGTAAAATACTGAAAATAATAAATAGTAATTAAAATAGGTTTAAAATACATATTAACTCATAAAAATATCGTATAATGCATAAAAATTATTGACACTGTATATCCCGGTACAATGTAAAAATATTTAAAAAAAACACGGGATATTACATCTGGCCTGACCTCGACCTCCCTGCTGACTGGTAGAAGCTTGGCCGACACCTCTGGCACCTCCTCTAGTACCTCTACCACGACTCTGCTGTGGAACAAACTGAGTAGAACTTTGATGCTGGGCTGGTGGCAACTGAAATGGCACGGGTGCTGCACTAGCAATCGACTGCTGTGGGAATCGCGAAATCTGCTGCTGCTGATACCCGGAATAAGGACACGATCTGGCAAAATGTCCTGTCTGCCCGCATCTGAAACATGTCAATGGTGTCAGATAACACGGTCCCTGATGGACTCTACCGCAAGTCTGGCAAACACTGGCCGCTGATCCAGAACTACGACCACTGCTGCTGCTCGAAGCACCTGACCCAAATCTGAACGATCTACGCTGACCTCCACGGCCATGTCTACTGCTCCGATGCACTCGCTGCTGCTGTCTCTGACTCTGCAGAGTCGAACCTCGCTGCTGACTACTCGAACCAACATGAAAACTCGAATATGGAGTAGCCTGCGATCCACTCGACTGAACTCCCAACTGGTAATAATCAGGCATCGCTCCCTGCCTAACTAATCTCAACTCGATCTCCTTAGCTAGCTCAATCACAGACTCCAGAGTAAGACCTGTTGTAGGTATACCAGCAAAAGCTGAACCCAAACCAGTAACATACGTAGTAACAGCGAAATACTGATCTCACATCAGATCCTCAGCATATCTACCCAGACGAAGAAACTCTCGGGTATACTCCTCTACAGATCGATCTCCACGAGAAATACTGGTCAGACGAAGACGATAGCTCAAACGAAGAGGCTCTGGACAAAATCTCCTCTTGAATCGCTCTCAAAACTGAGCCCAGGTCATCGTCATCATATAGGGCTGGATCATCTAAATAAACCAATCTAGAGCTGGTCCCTCGACAGACAACTCAACGATCATGATCCGCTGGTACTCGGTATGAGCAGTCCGAGTCCTAGTCTCAATCGCATGCAGAAAATCTAAAGGATCAGAAGTACCATCAAAAGCAATCCTGCCAACTCGGGCATAGAACAAAGCTGCCTCAGGGTCAGACATACCCTGCTGATAGGCAGGCTGAACAGGCTGAACAACTGGAGGAACAGGAACATCAAACTCAGGCTCAACAGGCTCCTCGTCCTGTAACTCTCTCTGCCTACGGTGACCTGCCGCTCCTCGAGGTCTACCTCTGCCACGACCTCTACGTCTAACTGGCTGCTCAGGAGGTAAAACCTCATCCTGAAAAGACTCATCATCCTCGGCCTCAATGACCGGTGGAGCGACACGCGCTCGCCTCCTCATTCTGAAAAGACAAACGGAAAGATTCAGACAAAATAGACAACGGAGGAATAACGCTGAAAACTATAGCAAGGAATACTCATCAAGACATACTCGAACCTAATACACTGCAGTAGTCCAACAGAAAACACAACTTTAAAACTAGGGCCACAACTCACATAACTAAGCCCTGACACAGAACTCCACTCTGATACGAACTTCGCTCTAATACCAACTTTGTCACGACCCAAAACAGGGGCCATGACCGGCGCTAGGGAACGGGAATTCTTTCGAATCCGGAACCCGTAGCAAGCCTAAAAATAAAATAAAGCATGCCATAATAACAATAAAGATATAATATGCAGCGGAAATAAAAAAATCATAATATCATTATATTATCCATATCAACTGGATATAAATAAAAATCTCATCCCATACATAAAATCTTTTTAATACAATCCAGTTTTAACATAATATATCTCCTTTAAAATAAAGTACACGAAATCCAATACTGTAATTCACAACTACTGCAGTGTCTAGATAAAATAAATAAGACTCAAGTAGACAATTTACATAAAGAAGCCGGGGCGGAAGAAATCCGGCGTATCGACCTGCTACTGAGGTCTGAGGAAGTTGACTCTCCTGAAAAATAGTCAACGGAGGGGAGTCAGACCTCACTGAGTGAATTACTATAATATATATACATACACACTAAGTGATAATGCATACAGTCAACAGTATATATATAATATGTATATATACAGGCAATTGCACACAAATGCAATAAAAATCATTTTATATATTTTATCTGAAAATCATCTTTTATGAAGGATCATATAGAACCCTAGAATATCGCAACCTCAGAAAATAGTGTTAAACAACACTCTGGCCATACAGGCTCACTTATTCCAAATATATCCACTTAATCCATTTGGACAGTAGACTGGCCCCGAGACACTAAGTCAACCGAGCTCCAGCAGTCTAACTGCCAGTGTGATTGGCCCCGAGACACTTGGTCAACCGAGCTCCAGCAATCACACCCAAACCACATCTCACATATCAATAATCATAACCAAATCAATATCCACAAATAGTTAGTAATATAGCCTAAAGCTATAGGCGTACCGGTACGTACTCGGTCCTAGTGCTGCCCACTAGGTAGCACGTTCTATTGATATCCTTCATTAATAAATAATAAAACATTCATTCACAAATACATGATGCATGAATTTAAATAAATCAACAATATAAACCATATATATACTGGAAATATACCAAACATAAACCAGGTATATTTTGAGTATATATATGTCAAATAAATCCAATCAAATCATAAATTAAACTAAAAATATATTTAAAAACATTTTAAATATATTTTCTTAACAAAACATGTATATAATTTATTATATATCAAAAATATACCAAAAATATACTTGAATATAAATCACATTATTTATGCATATTCAGTCAAAATAAAACATGCATTTTCTAAATCATGCATCCTAAGCATATATATATAATATAGTAACTCACCTAATGCGCTCCACGAGACAGGTCCGACGGGCCTGGTCCACTAGCCCTCGGTCTCGGCGCAACTAATCAAGAAATAAATAACCGACATTAGAATAAACCTAACAGAAATCCTAGAATTCAATCTAGAGTATTAAACACAGAATCAAAAATTAGGGTTCGACTGGATATCACGTTTTACGAGAATTCTACCGAAAATCCGGCAGAACCTCCCCTGTAAAACGGACATCTCTCTACTCAAAAGAGTAGAGCCGACCCTGCAAAGAAACACACTTCGAAAAACGAGCTCAACACAATCCAAAATCCCACGGTCGAACTCCAAACTACAGTCCACCGACCGGGGTCCACAAACATAGAATGATTCCAGATATACCGAACATATCCTTAAATCACAAAAATACATTTTATAGGTAAAAATTACATAATTAACCTTGAAACACTATAAAAACCGATTAAAACTCATTTTATTAGAAAAACCGTATATTATATATATAATTGAAAATAATTCCCGAAAAATAGTTTTAATTAGTTAAAAATACTAAATAATTTGTAGAAATCATTTTTATACCTTAAATAAATATTAAAACCAATTAAATTACATTTTTAGACAATTTAGGGTAAAATTACCAAAATACCCCTATATATATAAATATACTCAAATTACTTCAAAAATTCACCAAAAATCATACAATTACCCAAAATTAATTTTTTCAACATATTTATCAATAATATTAATAATTAAACCCAATTAACCAATTAAATTCAAATAAAAACACAATTAACCTAATTTTCCAAAATCACCTAAACTTCAATAATTAAAAATAAATACTTAGAAATTCATAAAAATTCCAAATAAATTCCTATAATTCATTTCAACACCTAATTCAACCATAAACTCCAATTTCATAATTTAAATAATTAATTTCCGAAAATTAGAAAATAATATTAAAATATTCAAAAATACCCAAAAATCCAAACAATCTCCAAAAATTCTACAAAAATTCACACATGAAGATTAAGCTACTAGGAACAACATTTGTGAAGGAAGTTTCCATGAATCATCCAATTCGAAGCTCAAAAAAATCAAAAACCCTAATAGGCCGAAATTTACAAATCAAAACCTAAGCAATTCTAGACCATTTTAGCTCAAACCAAAGCTAGAATCACACTCACCGGAGCTCAAGGAGAAGAAAGAGACTGGCAGTGTCAAAAACGGTGGCCGAAATCGGCGTGATCGACGGTGAGTTGATTTTCGGCTTCTCCGGCCAAAATCACTCTCCCGACGCCGGAAACGGCCTCCACAGGCGGCGAAACTGGTCGGGGAAGATGGTGGCACACCGGACGGCACGGCAGCGATCGGAAATGGTGAGGGAACGATCAGAGAAGAAGAAGAAGAAGAAGAAGAAACTATCGGGGGCAAAATGGTAATTTTGCAAATTCTTTTGATTTTTAATGTATATATGTATATATATATACTTTATACTATATATTAAAATAATATTAAATTACACAAATCAAATATACACCACACACATAAAAATATTAATATTTTAATAATTTATACCAAATAAAATTAATTAAATAACAATTAAACAAATAAATACTTAATAAAATATTAGGGTAATAATAAACCCTAATTAAATACATATACACACACCGACTTTATTTAATAGTTTAAAAATATGTATGAGTTCATGCAAGTCCGTAAATACATTTAAAATAATTAATAATATATTATTTACGTGAAAATTTCCCCGAAAATGCAAGTCCCGAGAAAATTTTACGTAAAACACTGTAAATAATATACCGTAATTAAAATAGGTTTAAAATACATATCAACTCATAAAAATATCATATAAAATACAGAAATTATTAACTCTGCATATCCCGGTACAGTGTAAAAATATTTTAAAAACACGGGATATTACAGTTTCCATACTAATTTTAAACATGAATTATTTTATTAAATGATTTAGTATATTTTTTTGTATACTTTTAGTATGTTTATTGACCATTTGCATGATCAAACTCTAAATTTTGGACTTTGACAAACAATTTTTATACTAATAATTTCAATTAAGTATGTAGGGAATTATATACCAAACATATACCAAGCATATACACTTTTGGATAAATAGTGACTTTTCGGGCAAATTGAACCTTTAAGATTCAAGAAGGCTTTTGACAACTTTAGAACTCTTAAATGAGAAAATGAGCTTCTTCACATTTGAAGTAGACATCTTGAGCTTTATGAATTGGGCTTATTTGTCAAAATCCAAGTTCATTTGGTTATGCAAATTTTGAGTTGAAATCCATGTATACGTCTGTCATCTCAAATTGCACATCTATTAGTATTTTGGACATATCTTAAGTTACAGAAATCTAATTAAGGTAATTCAAAATGATATGAAAATATAAGTCAAATATCTACAAATTTAATGAAAAAAGTATTGATAAATTCAAATTTCTTCAGGAGCAAATCACGACTTCAACATGAGTATAGCTGTCTGATAGTATTTTGCATTTAAGATTACATAGCTCTTAGTATTTTGGACATATCCTGAGCTACAGAAGTCCAATTTAGGTAATTCAAAATGATATGGAAATATAATTCAAATATATACAGATTTCATGAATAAAGTATGGGCAAATTCAAATTTCTTCAGGAGAAAATCACGGCTTCAATTTGGATATAATTGTTTGACCATAGTCTGCATTACAGATTGCATAACCCTTAGTATTTTAGATATATATTGAGCTAAAAAAGTCCAATTTATGTGATTCTATGGAAAGATAATTCAAATATCTACAACTTGTAGGAAGAAAGTGTGGGCAAATTCAAACGTCTTGAGGTGTCAATCACGGTTTTAATCCATGAATAGCTATCTGATAGCATCACTCTCAATGTTTCAAAATATAGACGTTGGAAACATCATTTGCACCTCCAACATCTATATTTTTTAGTATAAATACCTATAGAGCTGAATGGAAGTTAAGCAAATTGTTTATTATTCATTATTTTTTAAGCATTCATTGAGCTCTCAAATTCTCTTAAACAATTCTTTGTTTGTATAAGTCTTATGAGAGTTGGGTGTGTGTTAGAAATAGAATTTCTATTCATCTTAAATCTTGGGTTAGATTAGAAGGGAAGTGATATTAGGAATTGGTTTAAGTGTTGTCCATTGAAACACTTGGGTTTTGGTTTTTTGAGTGAGCCTTGAAAACTCATGTTGTAAGGTTATAAGAGTGAGCCATAAAACTCTTGTATAATCTCAATCCTGTGAATAAGATTGTGGGTGATTGAAAATCCTAACTTGGGGATAAGTTAGGTGGAGACGTAGGATTATTGTTGAATCCGAACTCCTTAAATCTTTGTGTTCTTCATTCTTCCTTCTCAACTTCTATTTAATTCTTGAAAATAATTCTTTTAATTTCTCATTTTTATTTGATAGTCCTATTCACCCCCCTCTAGGACTCTTTTCAATATTTTTTTTATATTTTGATATATATGCAACGTATATATTTAGTATATTCTTAATATACACTTGGAATATTTTTGGTATATTTTGGTATATATGTGCATATATATTTGGAATATTTTTAGTATATGCTTGGTATATATTTGGGATATAATTGGTATATTTCCTTATAAAATGGATGCCATTATGTTTTTAATTATGCATTTTGTTATTTTTAATAAATATTCAATTTATTGAAGGATATCAATAGAATGTGCTACCTAGTGGGCTGCACTAGGACTGTGTATGTACCAGTGCAATAGATTTAGGATTTGTCATTATAAGATTTATTTGAGGAGAGATCTAAATGATTGATTATGAAAATGGCAGTAAGTGAGTAGTATGATTGTGGGAGCTTGGTTGACCTAGTGTCTCGAGGCCAATCACACTGACAGTAAGACTGTGGGAGCTCGATTGACTTAGTATCTCAGGGCTAGTCTACTCCAAAATGAAATATGAGAATTACTTTAGAATTAAGTAAGTCTGCATGGCTAAAGAGTTTTATGATTGAGGTTACGTATATTTTTAAGGTTCTATTTTGTAATGACCAAGTATTTTAAATAAAATTATATTATTTAGAATATGCAGTGTTAATAATTTTCATTTTATTTGCATATTATTATTGATATTCGTTAATATTATTTATGTATTTTATTCTATGGAATTGTTTATGTAAAAATAATTTATTTTACGTGGGATTACTTAATAATATTAAAGTTAATAATAATATTATTATTATTGTTATTAATATTAATATTATTGTTGTTGTTGTTGTTGTTGTTCTTCTTCTTCTTCTTCTTCTTGATAACATTATTATTATTATTATTATTATTATTATTATTATTATTATTATTATTAGTAATTTCACAATTAGAAAAATAGAAAAAAGTCAAAACATCAAAAATCAGGTCAAAGTCCTTCTTCTTCTCACCGTTTGCATAGCGCCTCCACCCACGCTGAACCGCAAGCCACAACCACCACTCACCGCCATCAACTCCTCCCTTCCCTCTCCACCTCCTCACCACCCTCAGCTCGCCCGATCGTCGAAAACAAACCTTGTCGAAGTGGAGCTCCATTATTGCCGGTGAGATTTCGGCCACCTTAGCTCCTCCAATTGGTCTCTTTTGAATGCTTTTGCTTCAATGAGTCCATTTCCGAGCTCCTTTTGAGCTCAAATCTCTTCGATTTTTAGATATCTTCAATTTTTAATTTATGTGTTGTATGGTTTTTTTTTTTTTTGAACTTGATAATGTTTGATTCATGCTAACTTGCTTCACAAATGTTGATTGTGGTAGCTTTAGCTTCTAAAATATATATTTTTTTTTTGTATTTTTTGAATTAATTTGAATTTTGGGTAATTTTTTATTATTTTTATTATTAAATATTGAATTTTTTGATAATTATGTTAATTAATTATTTTTAATGGAAATTTAATTAAATTAGTGTTTGTAATTTGAGTTAATAATTTTAGAATTACTAAACTAATTTTTAGTGAATTTGTATAATTTCTTAGAATATTAATTGTGTTATGTGAATTTTGTATATATAGGTTAATTATGTATTTTTGTGGATATTATAGTTAAATAATATTTTTTAGATGGTTTTAGAATTATATAGGGTATTAAAGTGATTTTTATAAATTATTTACTATTTTTAACTAATTAATATTATTTTTTGAAAATTATATTTAAATAAGATATTATTTACTATTTTGGCGATTAAATGGATTTTTAAATACTTTTAATATATATTTTAGCTATTTAAGCTATTTGAATATACAAAAGTGAATTTTTACTATGTTATGTTGAATCATTGAAAAAAATTTTGATTTTTAATAATATTATAATATTATTTGAGATTTTTTTCAATTATTGCGAAAATAATTGTATTTAGTGATTTAATCTTTAAAATATATTATATATTGGTATTTTAAGGATATTTATGGAATTTAATGATTTTTAATATATTTATTCTTTTATTTATATTTTTGATGAATTGTGAACCTCAGTTGGAATTATGCAATCTTAGGTCCCAACTCGAGGTGTTGAGAGTTATGTGTTTTTCTTGCAAGATTAGCTTTACTTTTTAGTAGAGAGATGTCCGTTTTACAATGGAGGTTCTACCAAATTTTTTATAGAATTCTTGTAAAACGTGACATCAGGTCAATCCTAAATTTCTTATTTGTCTAAGTTTTGTATTCCAAGATCGAGTCTCTTTTAGAAGTATAAGTTAGGAAATTATTCTGATTATATTTTCTAGTTGCGCCGAGACTGAGGTTTATTGGACTAGACCCGTCGAGCCAGTCTCGAGGAGCGCAAACTTATAAGTTATTATCTTATATATGCATTGCATATAGAATGCATAAAAATTAGCATCCATGAATTTTATAATGAAATTGAGTATGAATATTTCTTTAAATGTAAAAATATATTTTTGGTATACTTTTAGTATTTTTCGGTATATTTTAATATACATGCAATGTGTATATATTTGATATATTCCTAACATGAAATCGGTATATTTATGGTTTATTTTGGTATATATATGGCTTATATATTTGGAATACTTTAGTATATCTCCAGTGTACAATTGGTATATTTTCTGTATATGATGGGTATATATTGCTATGAATGGATGCTATTACATTTAAATTATGCATTTTTATTATTTTAATAATTATTAAGTTTATTTGAAGGATATCAATAGAACGTGCTACCTAATGGGTTGCACTATGACCATATACGTACCAGTGCGATAGATTTTAGGGTTGAGTTATAAAATCACTTAAGGTGACTTTTATTTGATTGATTATTTGAGATTGATGTGATTGACTAGTGTGGTTGCGGGAGCTCAGTTTTCTTAGTGTCTCGGGCCAATCACACTGACAGTGAGACTGCTAAAGCTTCGTTGACTTAATGTCTCGGGGCCAGTCTACTGTCCAAAATGGATAAGAGAATTAATTTAGAATTAAGTGAGCCTGTATGGCTAGAGAGATATTTTTTGTTGAGGTTGCAAATAATTAGGGTTTTATTTGATCCTTCATTCAAATAAACATTTTTCAACATTTATTATATATAAAAGTGATTTTAGCATCTGTGGTGAAATGTTTGTATTTATTTATATATATTGATGCTTGATTGCATATGAAATTAGGAGGTGCATGCATATATAATATAATAATTTACTCAGTAAGGTCTGACTCCCCTCAGTTGTATTTTTTTAGAAGATTCCTCGTCTTCAGACCTCAGTAGTAGACCCCTACGCTGGACTTCTTCAGCCTCGGCTAGATTATGTAAATTATTTATTTAAACTTTGTTGTATTTTAGAAAACTACAGTACTGGTACCTTATATCTATAGAATGTTATTTTATGTATGAGACCTTTCTTTGAATATTGTATGCAAATATTTTTATTTTATGATATGACAATTAAGTATTTATTTTATATCAATTTAAGATTTTAATTCTGGTGTATTTTTATTTATTTATTGCATGCTTTTATTTTCTAAGGCTTGCTACGGGTTTCGGATTTGAAAGAATTCTCATTCCCTAGCGCTGGTCATGACTCTTAGGTTAGGTCATGACAAGGTTGGTATTAGAGCCCTAGGTCATTAGTTTTATGGACCTAGGTTTTCACAGTTGTGTTTTCTTTGAAACTACTATAGTTTATTTAAGTTTGAGTATGTCTTTAATAAGTTTCCTTGATTTAGTATTCCACGTAATCCTTAAATTGTCTGTTTTATTTGAATCTTTATAGTTTTGTCTTTTCAGAATGAGGAGGCGAGCGCGTGTCACTCCACCGGTCATTGAGGCCAAGGATGATGAGTCCTTTCAGGATGAGGTTTTACACCGGCTAGGTGCACAGGTCAAGGTAGAGGTAGACCTCGACGAGCGGTAGGTTGCCATAGACAGCGAGAGCTACAGGATGAGGAACTAATAGAACCAGAGTACGAGGAAGCTGTGATACCTCTAGTTGCACTATCGATACAACCTACCTATCAGCAGGGTATATCTGACCTTGAGGCAGCACTGTTCTATGCCAGAGTCGGTAGGATAACCTTTAATGGGACATTAGATCCGTTACACTTTTTGCACACTATTGAGATGACAACTCAAACTGCTCACACCGAGTATTAGCAGATTATGATCGTCGAGTTGTCTGTTGAAGGACCAACCCTGGATTGGTTCATCCAGGTGATTCAGTCGTACATGACTATGATGACTTGGGCACAGTTCAGAGAGAGGTTTATAAGGACATTGTTCCTAGAGCCACTTCGGATGAGTTACAGACTTCGATTGATAAGCATCACTAGAGGTGTGAGATATGTTGAGGACTACACCAGAGAGTTTCTCTAACTTAGCAGATATGCAGAGGATCTGATGCGAGACTAGTATTTTGCTGTCACTATATACATCATTGGTCTGGGTTCTGCATTTGATGGGTTGCCTACTACGAGCCTTACTCTGGAGTCAGTGATAGAGTTGGCTAAGAGATAGAGTTAAAGCTAGTTAAGTAAGGCGCTATGCTTGATTACTATCGGTTGGGTATTCAGTCAGGAGGATTTTAGACTACTCCATATTTGACCTTTTAGATTGGTTCAAGTAGTCAACAAAGAGTCTCAGTACAATAGAGCCAGAGGCAGCAGCAGAGAGTACATAGGAGTAGTAGACATGGTCGTGTTGGACCTCATAAACCAATCAGATTTAGGTCAAATGCTTCTAGCAACAATAGTGGTCGGAGTTCGGGATACGATAGCATAGGATCAGCAGCTAGTGCTTATCAAACTTGTGGTAGAGTCAGGGACCTTGTTATATGGCATCGCTGACGTGCTTTCGATGCGGACAAATGGGACATTTCACCAGATCATGTCCATATTCTAGTTTTCAGTCACAGTAGTGTAATGACCCATATTTTTTTAAATTAATTTATTTTAATATTTAACGAGATATGCAGTATTAATAAATTTAAAAGTTATATTTAATTATTTTGTGGTTAATATTTATTATTTTATGTTTAATTATATTTTTCTATGTAAATATTTTAATTTGCATTATTTATAATTATTATTTCAGATAGAACTATTTTAATAATATTTAATTTAGAGCATTATTAATTCTATTATTGTTTTATCAAATTCTATTATTTATTTTAGTAGAATTATCATTATTATTAAGTGTTATTTTATGTGAGTGTAATTTGCATGTGTGTATTTTTATTATTATATGTGTGAATATATATATATATATATATATATATTATATATACACACACACACACACATATAAATGCATGCAATAATGAACACATACATGCATGCCTACCCATATACTAAAACACCAACACACACAGCATAACATAAAGAAAAAAAAACGTAAAACACACTATCAAAACTCTCTCCCTCTCGTTGTAACCCGCACCCCTACTATCGATGTGCCTCTCACCGGACCACCTCCTTCCAACCTCGCTGCCACCTTCTCCTTCCTCATCTTCAGTCGTCGGCAGCTGTAGAAGGCAGAAATAGAAACAGTTGCAGTAGAGGTTTTCCAGCCGTTTCTCCTTCTATCGGCCACCTTAGCTCGCGACTCTGGGTGCCATTTGACTCCCCTAGCTCCGACCAAGAAGATTCTAAGCTCCTTTTAAACTCTAATCCGGCTATTTGTGAGTTTTTCTTGCGTTTTTATTTTTGGAGCTTTAGGGTTTCGATTTTTTTAGCATGATATGTTTGAATCTTACAAACTCCCTTCATAAAAGATTATCCTAGTAGCTTAATCTACCTCTATAATTTTTTTTTTGAATTTTTGGAATTTATTTAATTTTTGTGAATTTTTTAATATTTTATTATTATTTTATTAATTTTCATAAATTAATTATTAAAATTATAAATTTGGTATATTTGGAGTTATTATTAATTTTTATTAATTTTAGAGTTAAGATTATAATTTTTGTGATTTTTATGTAATTTTTTTAATTATTTTTATATTATGTCAATATTGGATAATTAGGTTTAAGTTGGGTTTTTTATTGAAATTATTGTTTAAATATGTGTTTTAGTTAATATTAGTAATATATATGTTGAGAAAATAATTTTTATGCATTTAAATAATTTTTATAGAATTTTTGAGTAATATTATTATATTATGTGCATTTTTGTATTATAGGGTAAATACGTAATTTTGTGCTAATTATAGCTAAATAATATATTTTAGTCGGTTTTAATATTATTTAAGAAATTAAAATGATTTTTACAAATTATTTACTATTTTTAACTAATTAATACTAATTTTTGAAAATTATTTTCAAATAATATATTATACATTATTTTGGTAATAAAACGGGTTTTTATAACTTTTTGTTATATATTTGGGTAATTAAGTTATTTAGATTCATAAACTGAATTATTATTATTATTTGTGTAATTATTGGAAAATTGGATTTTTAATAATATTATATTATTATTTCGGGATTTTTATTTAATTATTGAGAAAATAATTATTTTTAGTGTTTTAATGTTAAATATGCTATATTTTGAGGGTATATATTGCATTTATTGATTTTTAATATATTTATTGAATTATTTGGATTTTTGGTGAATTATGGACCTCGATTGGGGAATTGTGTAGTTCGGGATCCCAGCCGAGGGTTATGTGAATTCTGTGATTCGAAGTGTGTTTTTCTTGCAGGATCGACTCCATTTTTTAGCAGAGAGATATTCGTTTTACAGAGGAGGTTCTGTCAAATTTTTGGTAGAATTCTTGTAAAACGTGACATTGGATTAATTCTGTGTTCTGAATCTTAAATCAAGTCTCTATAGCGCTTAAGTTAGATTTATTCTAATTTTTGTATTTATTTTATTTTTTTAGTAGCCCCAAGACCGAGGCCTAGTGGAGTAGGCCCATTGGACCAATCTCGTGGAGTGCAAACCTATGAGTTGTTATTTTATATGCACATTGCATTTAGGATGCATGTTTTAGCACATATTCATGTTTTAATTGTATTTATTCATAAAATGTTTAGTATACTTTAGGTATAATTTTTATATACTTCTAAATAAATGCATGTTTTATTATTGATTTAAACCTAGCATGTTTTTAGTATATTGTGGGTTTATTTTTAGTATATTTCATGATTTATTTGAATTTATTTTACATATATTTACTTGAAATATACTTAGTTTATTTTAGTTATATTTTCGGTTATATATGATTTATTTGGTTATTATGAATGACATTATACATTATTTATTTTCTCATATGGATTATTTATTTTAAATGAAAGATATCGATAGAACGGGCTACCTAGTGGGCAACATTAGGACCGAGTATGTACCAGTGCGATAGATTATAGGGTTGAATTACTAACTTAATTGTGGAA